>JAODAL010035223.1:0-43209 GCA_025379985.1 Phyllomedusa bahiana | reverse complement strand
TAACCTATGGTGGGAATGGCTGGGGGGGGGGGGGCCCCGGGTTTGGGGGATATGTCCCCAGAAAGGGGAGCAGTGAGAGGGTGAGAAAGGGGGCAGTAAATGGGACTGTATTTGGCAGAGTTTAGTGCGGAGGCATTAACAGTGAGGAAGGGGTTTGTGGCGGCAGACAGGTGTGAGGGTAGAATGCAGGGGAAGATGTAAGTTCATTGTCCAGTGGGGGATTTTGGGGAGATAAGCAGTAATGTGGGGAAGAGTGGAGATAGCGATGATGAGGGAAAAGAAGAACATAGTGTTAGATCACAGTTGGACAGTTAGATGTCGGGCTGGGACAGTTGATGGAAGCGCCTCTGGCTGGGACAGGTGATGGAGGGCCTTTGGCACTCTCTGGCTGGGACAGTGATGGAGGTGTTCTCTGGCTGGGACAGTTGATGAAGGCGCTCTCTGGCTGGGACAGTTGATGAAGGCGCTCTCTGGCTGGGGCAGTTGATGGAGGCGCTCTCTGGCTGGGACATTTGATGGAGGCACTCTCTGGCTGGGACAGGTGATGGGGGCAGTCTCTGGCTGGGACAGGTGATGGGGGCAGTCTCTGGCTGGGACAGGTGATGGGGGCAGTCTCTGGCTGGGACAGTTGATGAGGCGCCTCCTGGCTGGGACAGGTTTGAGGGGAGGCGCCCCTCTGGCTGGGACAGTTGATGGAGGCGCTCTCTGGCTGGGACAATTGACAGAGGCGCTCTCTGGCTGGGACAATTGACAGAGGCGCTCTCTGGCTGGGATTGTATTCTAATGCCAGTTTATTGACAGCCTGTAAGGAGATAGCTACCACACATAGACCTGAATTATTAAAAACTTGTAAAATTAAAAATAACCATATTAAAATCACAAGGCATTACTTTTTCTACAGCGTATAGCGTGCAATTTCCACAAATAATTAAAATCATTAAAAAAATAAATAAATAAATCTTCCCTTGCTATAGGTCACTAGAGAATTGCAGGTGTTACTTGACATTTGTACCTCGCAGAGCACCGACTTTAGGCTCAATTATTTCGCTAAGAATATTAAATTCTAATATGATCACAAAAGGTACTCGGCTGAATGTTGCAGGCTTTTATAGATGTGACCATAAGCTCTGTACAGCCTGTCAGTATGGTCAAAGTTCTACTTTGTTCGTTTCTATGCAAAATAAGGACACTTACTCTGTTCATAATTACATCAAAAAGTTCATGATTTATTTAATCAGTTGCCAAATAGCCTTGTATAATATGTAGGATGTACTACAGGGCCTTTGAAAATTTGAGTGAGAAAACATCTCTCAGATTCAATGAGAAAAGATTGTTTCAAATCCTCGGTAGTATACCGCTATTTTCAGAATACACAAGCTAGTAAACTCAGAGAAAAAATTATGACCAGCTGTCAGGAAGGGGTTAAACATTGTTTTTGTGTCATATCTATGATTTTATATAGGGCCCAATTTTAAAAAAAAAGGGGGCTAAAACAAAAAAAAGGGGGTTTTTTCTCCTACAAAGATTAGCTTTAAAAAAATGTGGGGGCGGGTAATTGAAGACTTTTACTAAATACACTGGTCTTTTAGATGTTCCCTGGCCCAGGAGATAAAAAGTTTTTAATCAGTTAAAAGCACAAAAGGGCCCTCTAGGGTCCCATCCCTATCTTTCTTAGTTAACAGAGCGGGGAGTAAGTCCCCAGGGTTTGGACAGAGAAGAGAGAAAGTCACCATGGTTTGGACAGAGCAGGGGTTTTTATCTCTAAGGGGGAATTTAAAGTTAATTACCATTGATAAATTGTTTTCATTCCTTATTTCTGTCATAGTCGTGAAGGGTTTAGTGCAAATTGACGTATATTTACATCACTGCACTCATCCAGACTCAAAAACAGGGCCCACATGATCACTGCCGGAAAACATTATATTACAGCTGGGGCCCTTTTAGAAAAGGGCCATTACGGGGAGTTTACCCCGGGTTTTAAACCCAATTTAAAACCCCCTGTAAACCCAGGGGCAGCTAAGGGAAAGAGAGGCAGCTTCCTCGGTTTCAATTAGCACCCTCCTATCGTGAGGTGCTTAAGGGTTCCATGAGAACTCAGAAGCTTAAACAAAGACTTCCAGGTTGATGCTAACATCACCTCGCCCGCCGTGCCCAAAGGGTACAACTGGGCATGGTCATTGACAGGTACAATACAGTTATGCATTGTAACAAAAATCTAATAGACTGCCAATTTATGTCCTCTATGGTGATAAGTACAAAAATAGTTAAAGTAAAAGTGAACAAAAAAATAAAAAAATGTACATTGCCCTTTCCACATCACAAGCGCCAATCGCCCCCCAAAAAAGATCAAAAATGTAAAAAAAAAAAAAAAAAAAGTGTCATTGCCATGGTATGCTATGTAAAGAACTAGCCTATAAATCGGTCATATTGTTTAATCCGCAACATGAATGCCTTAAAAAAAAAAAAATAATTTAAATTGCAGAATTGTGATTTTTGTTCATCCTGCTGCACATAAAATAGAGTAAAAAGCCATCAAAGTTCTATCAACCCCTAAGTGGTACCAATGAAAATGTTGGGTCATCCCGCAAAAAAAAATAGCCCGTATAGGGCAAAATAAAAAAAAGTAATCAGAAGATAGCGATGCATTTTTTTTAAAAAATTTTTTTTTTTTTTTTTTTTTAAAGTTACAACATAAAAAAAAGTTATAAATTGGGTTTTTATGGTTTAAACCCTATCAACCCAAAAGGGGTAAAAAATAACATGTTACACATACTGCACAGTGAGCGTCGCAAAAAAGAAACTCTACCAAAATTACTGTATTTTCATCATCCGGACTCCCAAAAAAAGACTTAAGATCAAAAAGTTTAAAAGCCCCCTTTCCCAAAAAAAGCTGCCCCTTTAAAAAAGCAACAAAAAAAAAAGCCCATACATGGAAAATAAGAGTTATGTCTCTGACTACTTTATAAAAAAAAAATAAAAAAAAAAATTATATATATATATTGCTGTTTTTTAATCATCCTGTCACCCATAAACTGATAAAAAGCGGTCAAAGGGTCATTTGAACCCCAAAATGACATCAATGAAAAAGTCGGCTTATCCCACATACACAAAAAAGAAAAGTCCTTATATAGCTCTGTATAGAGGAAAATAAAGTTATGACTGTCAGAATAAGACGACATAAAATAAAAATGCAATTTTTTACAAACGCACTTCTATTGTGTAAAACATAAAATAAATATATATATATAAAAATTGTTATATGGCAAGTGCTGTGAAACCCCCAAAAAACAATGGCAGAATAGATTTTTTTTCTGTTTTCACAGATCAGTACATAAAAAAAAAAAAAAAGCGTCAAATAATGCACTCGGGCCACATATGGGTTCTCTCTAAAAAGGACAGAATTAGATGAATCAATACGGAGTTGTGTTTACCCGTTATCTACTTGTTCCATTTAATAATGGATACAAAATTGAAAATCTGGAAAAAAAAAATAAAAAAAATGAAATTTTAAAAATTTCACCTCCACATTGCTTTGAAAAAAACTAGAGGGTTAAAACTTCCTAAATGCAGTTTTGAATGCTTTAAAGGGGTACAGTTTCTTAATGGGGCTGTCCAACATATAGGCATTTCAAGACTGGTCCTTAAAAAAGAATTCAGTGTTTAAAATTTTCGTGAAAATATGAAAACTTGCTACTAAAATTTTTAAGCCCCATAATCCAATAGATGGTTCTGGTGAGATCTTCAGCTCTTTCCCATAAGCCTTTGTTGTATGCAAATACAGTGAGGTGCAAAAGGCGAAACCCTCACAAAACAACTTGGTGGCTCTCCCCAAGAAGAGGTATTTCCCCCTTATAAGCCATTTGCCTCTCACTCAGCCAGCCAATAAGATTTACTCTGCACTGAAGAAGGTTAAATACCCTGAAAAATGTGTCTGTCGAACTTTTCGGGGCATTTTTTGCTTTTTCCTTGTTTATATTAAAAAAACTTTAGGGGTTTAAACTTTCTAGGGGGATTACAAAACCGTACATTTTTAATTTTTGGCACTAAAAGTTTTTTCAGCTCTTTCCCATAAACCTTTGTTGTATCCCAAAGGGCCCGTGGGGGTCCCAAAAGGAAAAAATTTAAAAACCCTCGCCCCCCACCGATTTCCGGGCTCTCCCCATTTTAGATATTACCCCCCCCTTTAAGGGGCCCCCTTTAAAAAGCAAAAAAAAAAATTTTTTAAAATTTAAAAAAAAGGAAAAACCAACAAAAAATAGAATGGGGGAAAAGGGGGCCTAGGTTTACAAACTATTGTATTTTTTTTTTAAACAATGATTTTTTATTGAAAAAGAAAGAAAATAAATTTTTAAAAAACAACACATCGCAATATATAGAAAAACACTTAAAAAATGTAACTTTTAAAAATGCTCTAAAAAAACATTTAAACTTCTCCTTTTTAATTTTTTAATAAATCCAAAAAAGATAAAACCGGGCCAAAAAATTTTAAAATTCCCCCTAAAAAAGGGCCCCTTTCCCTCCCCCACCCCCCCAGAAACCCCCGGGAAAGGGGAAAAAACTACCCAACCAAAAAAAATTTTAGGGAAACCCCCCCCTTTTTTCCTAAATAAAGGGGAAATTTTTAATAAAATGTTTAAAAATAAATCCCCCAGTGGGGGAATTCCTCCTTTTTGAAAATTTTATTTCCCAAATCTTACCCAAAACCCAGATTTTTCCCGGGGTATTTTTAATTTTTTCCCCAAAACCTCTACCCTGCCCGGGGAAAAACCACCCAAAACTTTTCCCCTGAGGTGGGAAAAATCAAAGGGGAAAAAGTAAAATCCATCAGGGGCTCCTACCTCTTCATCTGAAAAAATTTTTTAAATTTAAAAAAACCTCTTCCATTTTTTTAAAGAACCCTCAGATAAAGAGTTTTTTATTTGTTTCCCCTCAATCCTATTTAGGTTAGAATTTTCTTGATAAAAAGGGTTTAGCTTCACCCCTTGTGGGGGACACTCTCCTAAAACCCCCAATGTCTTGGGTTTTTCCACTTTTTTTCCCCAACCCAAGTAAAAAAGGGTTTTTCCCCCCCTTTTGTGATTTAAAAAGGGGCGGGGGATTTCCTTTTCCCGCCCTGTTTTTCGTTTTGGCAAGGAAAATTAATGGAAAAAATCTTTTGTTTTTTTTAAGGGGACCCATTTCCTGCACCCCAAAATTTTCCCCCTACCTTCTTCGGGCAAAAAGGAATTTACCCCCCAAAATATATCTTTAGCTTGGGGGGCCAAGGGGTTTTTTGGGCCATTTTAAACGGGTGGGGGCCTTCTGTAGGTTTCCCAATTTTGGGAAACATTCCCTGAGATAGGGGGCCGGGGGATTTTTTTTAACGGAAGTTTTAAAAAGCGTAAGTGGCTTTGTAAACCCAAAGCGGAAAACTTTTTTCCCCCCATTTTTCGTTAATAATAGAAGCTCAAATTTTTTCCCCCCCCCGGGCCCTGATTATTTGGGGGGATCTCGGCGTTTTCCCCACCCCCCCTTTTCCCCAAAAAACAAAAAACAGGATTCCTTAATTGGTGCTCCCATTTCTGCCCACAAAAATCCCTTTTAAATCAGGGGAAAGGGGAAAAACCCACAGTTTTTTCCCGGGACCCTTTACCAGATCAAAAATATGCCGGGCGTCCCCTGCCCCCGCTAAATTTTTTTAATTTAGACTTAAAAAAAAATGCCTTTCCCTTTTGGCCAAAAAGGGGAAGGGGCCTTGTCCCCCCCTGAAACCATATTTTCTTTTCTTTTTTCCCTTTCCCCCAGGGTCATAAAACCTTTTAAACCTGCTCTTTTTGTTTAAATTTCCCTTTAAATCTTAATTTTTTTTATTCCCCATTTTTTCGAAAAAACCTTTTTTTCCCCTTTTTCCTCCGGAAAGGGGGGGCAATTCCCAAGGGGAGCATTTTTTGAAAAAGAGGGCCACCGGGCAAAGTGAACCGTTTTCCTTTACATGTTCCATGTGGCAATATGCCCTTCTGAAAAAAACCACACCCCCGTTTAACATGGGGGGGGAAGATCCCAAAAAAGGGCCCGTTTTGAAAGAGCGAAAACTGGGTTCCCCGGGGCAAGCCAGTTTTGCCGTTAAAAGGGGTAAGTTAGAGAAGCTATTGTTTCTCTTTTTGGGCCAGCCCTCAATGGCGCCCCCCACCGCCGCAAAAATTATAACATTTTAATTTTGGGGAAAGGGTTAAAAAACCCCCGCCCAAAATTTGGGCCCCAAATTTAAATTTTTATAGGGAAAACCCCTGGGGCCTTTTGGGGAATTTCCAAAAAAATTTTCCCAAAATCCCGGTATTGTAACCTTTTTTTCACCCTTATTTTTCAGAAGAATTGGAAAATTTTTGAAAGGGTAAAATTTAAACCCGGGGAAAAAGCTTACATTTTTATCAGCGCCCCCTACCAAAAAATTGATAAGGGTTTTGTATTTTCCCCCTTTTTTAAAAACTTTCGGGTTTTTTTAAATCTATCATGGGCCAAATATTTTCAGTTGATTTTAAAAAAGGGTTCCCTTTTCTTCCTTTTTTAAACCCCCAAAATATGTAAAGGAGGAAGAGACCACCTAAAACCTCCTCTTTTAAAATTTTAACCCCCCATTCCCCCTGGCCCCCCAAAAAAAAAAGGCAGCTGATTTTTTAGTTTATGTTTTTTTTAAAACCCACTAAGGGCCCCCTTGATTCAGAAATCCCAATTACCTTCCCCGGGATGACCCTTTTGGGAAAGTTAGGAAAATTTTTCCATGTAAACTGCAAACCCACATAAACTTGACCTCCTCTCTCCCCGGGCTTTTTTTCCCCTTCAAAGATATGGGGAAGAAAAAAACCTTAAATATTTTAAGGGGCCCCGGTTCCAGGCAATTTTAAAATTTAATAAGGGGGAAAAGGCGGGCACCCCTGCCGTGCCCCTTTCGTGGGCGAAAAGGATCTGAGAAGGAAAACCAGGAGGGGTTTTACTCTGGCCTTTGGGTTTGGTTTTCTTTTAAATAAAAGCCTCAGTAAAAGCCTAAATTTTCCCTTGTTTTTTTCCATTTTGGCCATGCCTTATAAACCCCCAAAAACCCAATTTCACGTTGTAAAAAAACCCCTTTTTTGGCTTTTCCACGGAAAAAATATAGCTGGGCTTTCCCTTTTTTGTCCCCTTTTTCCCCCCAAAAACGGTTCCCAAAAACCGCTAATACTTTTTCTAAATTTTAAACCCAAACCCCCCGCCTTTCCTTTTATAAATTTCCCTTTTGGTTGTGACCCACAAAACTTGGGAAATTTAAACCCCTGCAAGTCTTTTTTCCCCAACTTTTTGGGGAAAAAATTTTTTTTAATATCCCCCTTTTGATTAATGAAACCCGGCCCAAAAGGAAAGCTAGGACAATCCGGGACCTTCCCCCCTTTTTTAACACCCGGGGTTTGGGGCTGTGTTTGACGGGGGAACTTTTCACCCTTTTTTTTACCCCAAAGATCTCCCCCAACCCCTTTGGAAAAAGAAACCTCTCCTAAAACCGGGGCCCAAAAAAAATTTTTGAAAAAAAGCCCCCTAATCCCGTCCGGGCCCGGCGCTTTATTTTTGGGGGGATACCTTTAATCTTTTGCACATCAACTCCCCCCAGCTTTATGGCGCTTTAAAGGGGTAGCCCAAGTCCTCCCCCGCCCAATGCCGCCCAATTTTCCCCTTTTCAAAAAAAGGGCTTGTTTGGGCCTGATCGGGAACTGGGTCCCCTTCCCTAAAAGCTCCTCAAAATTTCCCTCCTTAAACACTGTTTTTAAATTTTTTTTGGGGGTTCTGAAATTTTTGGGTCCCCCTATGGCCCTTTGGGATCCCTTTAAATTTAAAAAGTTTGTTTTCCCTTTTTCCTTTTGGGCCTGTTTGCAAAAATTTTCCCCCTGATTTTTTTACCAAATTTTAAAAGAATGAAACGGCTTGTCGATCACTGTATATTTTTTTCCAAAATTTTTCCGGGCCACCCCTTAAAAACCCTGCTTCCCCTGTATCCACCTCGTTTAGCCTTCCTTTTTTCCCAAAGAACCTGGGAAAAAAGCCGGGGAAACTGCCCCGAAAAACCGCGAGGTCATTTTTCTAAAAACCTTTCCCTGGCCCCGCTTTTTGATATGAGCTGTTTAAAGCTATTTTTTTCCCCCTGGGGAAAAAGGGCCTTTTGGGCTTGCCCCCAAAAATAAGAAAGGGTTTTTCCCAAATGTCCCGCTTTAAAGTTTCACAAAAAACCCCTTCCCCCATTTTTTTTCCCCAGCTTCTTAAAAACCCCCTCCTTTGGGAAAGAATATCCGGCAGCCCTCCAAGTATATGGGTTCCCCTTAGGGAAAGAAAACCCCTTGGGGGTGAGCGTGGTCAAATTTAAATATCTAAAAATTTTACAAAGGATCCCCCTTTTTTCCCCCTTTCACTCTTTTTTTTTTAAGAAAAAAGGTATTTCCTTTTTCTTGACCGGGAATTCTGCGGATTTAAAATTAAAAGGTGTTTTTCCCCTTCCCCCCCGGGTTTCCATGTCTCCAAAAAACCCCGTCAAGCCCGGGGTGGGGGAATTTCCCCCGGGTGACAATGAATATCCCCCCCTTTCCAAACCCTGAAAAATCCTTTCCCTTCCGGTCTCCCCTTTTTTTCCAAACCCTTCTTTTTTTACCCATAAACCCCATTAAAAACCCCCCTTAAAAACTATTACTTGTGGCTCCCCTATCCTTGGGGGAAAAAGGTTTTTCCCCAATTTTTTTTTGGGGGACAAAAATCTATGTCCTGCGTTGTGGTTGCATATACATTAAAAATGCAAAACCCTTTTCCCTTGGAGGGGGTTTTCCAAAGAAAACCTGGGGGTTCTCCCCCGGGAGAAAAGGGGTTTGGGAGGAGACCACAGAAACCTTTTGTGAGTTTCTATTTAGGAAAAAACAGGGGACACCCCCTTTTTTTTGTTAAATTGCTGGGGTTTCCCACCCATTTCCTTCCCCCCCAAACTTTTTTTTTTGAAACCCCTTTTACCCATATTTTTTCCGGGCTTTCCCAGGTGTTTTCCCTAAAATTTTAAAAACCCAGGTCCCCTTTGGGGTTTCGGGCAAGGGCCTTAGTCCCTTTTCCCTTCGCTTTTTTAGGGGAAATTTTAACCCCTTTAATGTTCCAAGAAAATAATCTTCATGTAAATTTTTGTCCCCCCCCGTTTTTAAATTTTTCCCGGGGGGCAAAACCTTTTTTATCGGGGAAAACCCCAAAGATCCTCCCCCCACCGGGGGTGCCCTCCTCCCGGAACTCCCTTTTTTCCTCAATCCCCCTTTGGATAAAATTAAAACTACCCCTTTTTCCTTTTTTGGGTAGGCTCGAAATTTCCCCTTCCCCCCCCCTAAAACAAAAATTTCCCCCAACAGCAAACGGGAAACCTTTTAACCCTTCAAGATCGGGGAATCCTTTTTTTTTCCCCAAACATTTAAACCCCCCAAAAATTTCAAACCCTCTTGGTAGATACTACCACCCCTGTCCCTTTCCCTGGGGGGAACAAAAAAAATTTTTTCAACCCCCAAACCCCCACCCCCCCCCAAACTCTTTTTGAAAAAATTTAAAGTTTTTAAATTTTAAATGGTAGGAAAAAGTCCCCTTTTCCCTGGAAAAATTTAAGAAAAAGGATATTATCTTTTTTTTAAACTTTTGCGGGTTTAGCGGTTTCCCCGGGGCCAGAAATTTCTCCTGGGTTGGAAAAAAAACCACCAATTTGCTCCCTTTTTCCCTTTTCCCGGACCCCCCCCGGGTCAGCCCCTGAAGCCGAAGCTTTTTAAAAAGTTTGTCTTTTTTTTTGCGGAGAGGGAGACCCAAATTTGGGGACCTGTTTTGGAGACAGCCCTTTGGGAGAGCTTTTATCCCCCGGGTTTGGGTCTCTGATGAAGAAAACCCTCTGGGCTTCCTCTGGAGAAATTAGTACTTTGGAAAGGTTTTTTTTCCTTTTGTTTTGAAAACCCTTTAAAAATAGCGGGGAAACAGTGGGGGAATCTTATTTTTTTGTGGTGGGTTCTGTGGAAGGTTAAAAAAATCCCCTTTTTTTTTTACAAAACCAAACCCTCCGAGGGGAAAAAACCCAAAAAAAAACAAGTTTTTGGGAAAGCCTCTTGTATCTCGGGGGGTGTTGCGTCCGTTTGGGAATGCAGGGATTATGGCATTTTTTTGTCCGTGAAATCTAGGAATTTAGCAATTACTTGTCGCGGTCGTTCTCTTGGGCCCCGGGGGGGGAAAATTCCCTGCCTTTTTGCGCTCTGGGGGGTCGGGGAACCCAATCTGTGCGCTCTCCCCACCTTGCAAAAATTGCTGAATCTGAATTTGCTCTGGGAAACCCTTCTGTCTGAGATGGATAACAGCTCTTTTTGGGGTTTTTTTAATTGGGGGGGAAAAAACCGACGTTTCCTTTCAATTTAAATTTTTCCTTGCCCCTGTTCCCCCATTTTCCTCTACTTTGTTTCCATAGCTTTTTTGTTCCCCCGGTGCTTTTAGATCCTTGTTTTTTGGGAATTTAGTGAAATCTCGTTTTTTTCATTTTTCCCAATAAAGGGAATTCCTCTTCTACCTGGGTCGTTTCCCTTGGGGTCTTTGCTTTTTTAAAAGATCCGTTTTGGGTGTTAAAGGGAGAGAGGGGAACCTTTGGGGGCCCAGGGGGGTTTTTGAAATGTCGGGGGAAAGATAAATTTTTGCTTTTTTCCAGGGCCCAAATTTTTCCTTGTGCCCAAACAATGCCCTTTCCCCCCCTCTTTTTCGCAAAACTCTGGGTTTTATATCTTGGGGAAGGGAGCCCCCGGACATGCAAGCTGGGGGAAAGGCAGGCCCAAAAAAAATTGGGGTTAAACGGCCCCAGGAGGGGGTTTTTCCTGTTTTCAGGGGCCCCTGTAATTCCGGGGACTTTTCTTTTTTTAAAATTTTCCCCATGATTGGGAAATATTTTTCCATGAATAACACCTTAAGTGACCCTCACGGGGGACTGGGTTTTTTTCCTGTGTATAGGGCCCGGAGAGTAGAAAAATCGTGGGCCTCTTTTCCCTATCAGGGGCCGCAAAAATTGTTCTAAAAATTAATAGAAGAGGGGGGCCAGGGAAATTGAAAAATTTAAAACCGTTTCCGTAGGTGGTGCTCCGGGGATAAGTTAAGAAAGAAAACGCAAAAATAGTAGAGATCCGGGAAAAAGGTACATTTTAAAATTCAAGGGTTTTTCCAGTGGGGTGGGGGCTGGTCTGGTAAGTGGGGTTGGGGGAAAAAACGGGGCTTTTTTTTAACCCTTCGGGGGGGCATCAGAAAAGCAGGTCAGTAATCAAAGACTTTCAGAAAAATGTGCCAAATAAAACTTGCTTTTTAAGGGGGCCCGGGGAAAAGTCTCTTTGACCCTTTTTTAAGGGTATTCCTCCCCCGGGAACCCCTCACCCCCACAGGCACAGCTTTCAAAAAATCACGCCCCCCTTTTGTAGCACTGGGGAGTTTTCCCGGGGGTTTAAACCGGTCCCTGAAAGCCTCTTGGGGTCTTGGGGCCCCATTTTCCTCCCGGGCAAAAAAATTTAAACCCCACTCAGGATAGATAACCCTCTGTGTTAGCCACTTTTTGGGAAATTTTGGTGGGCTGTGCCTCTGTGGGCCCGCATCCCCCCCGCTTTTGGGCACAGCGCTTTTTCCCTTCCCCACCAACCCAAACTCCTCCTCACACCCGGCAGCCCTTCAGCACCCTCCTGGCGCCCCCTCCCCAACCCCCCGGACTCCCCCTTTTCTCAGGGTGTGGCGACCTCTTTTCTAGGCCCCTTTTCCCTCCTCCCGGGTTTTCCCGGGCTTTTTGATTACACTTTCCCAGCCTTTCCCCCCCCTTTTTCATTTTCCCACTTTCTCCTCTCCTTCAAAATTTCACATCCCCCGCCGTTCCCCTTTTCTCCTCCAAAATTTAACCCCCAGGGTCACTGACATTTTTTGGTTTTCACCGCCCGGGGCCCCGTTAAAAAAACCCCGGGTTTTTTTGATTTGGGGAAAGAGGCAGGAGCTCCTCACCCCCCCCTCACTTTCTCTTTTGGTCCCCAAAACCGGGAAGTTTTACAAAAAAAAATTTTGTGGGGCCAAAAAACCTGTTTCTTACAAATATTTGAACTTTGAAAATGGCAAATTTTTCGCAAGATTGATATTTTTCACAAGTAAATGGATTGTAATGGACCAAAAGTTCTCACAACACAATCTCTGATTTACATAGATAGCTAAAAGGTATCAAAAAGTTATTCCCACATAAATTGACGTCAGATTTAAAAAATGGGGCTTCGTCAGGAAGGTCAAAACTGGCTGCTTCCTTTAGGGGTCAAACTTCTGCAGCTTTGTTAACTCCTTTGTTTGCCTCATGCACTCATGTCACTGTAAAAAGGATCAGCTATTTATAGAGGAGCTAAATATGCTAACCACTGCTATAGAATCACCCACATCCTCGCCAGATTGTGCGAGTCTGAAGCTCCCTGTGACAGCATGGTGAGAAAACCTTTTTAAGTGTGATAAATTCAGAATTTGAAAGCTATTATACAGGCTAGTAAACCACTAGTGACAAAAAGATTTGCATGTTATTGCCACATATATACTGAAGCAAATGATTCTTCGTAAAGAAAATCTTGTAGGATTGTTTGAATCATTACACAATTTATTTAGCACTTGCTAAAAAAAAGGTCTATAAATTGAACAACGTTCTAACAATATCCAACTTTGATCAATGTCAAGGGTACTTATGATGTTGCCAGATTTTCAGATACCAATTTCTCAACTGTAATGAAAGGTTTAAGCTCTCTAGAAAAGGTTCATTCTAGAAAACAGGTGCAGTCCAAGATCAGACGAGTAAGTATTTCCTTTATAAAACAGAGGGATAATACTTTATTTTGATAAAAAGCTATAAATCACAGGTAATAGAAATGTAATAGCCCAGATTTATTTTTTTTCTTAAATTAATTTCTGCCCATAAACATTAAGACCCAATAAAATAAGGTTTCTTAATTAAAATGTATACTTTATACACTGGAAACATGGCATTTTACAGGACTATAGAAATAGCATGGGCACATTGAACTCAAAATATAAAATCTTTAAAATAAAAAAAAAAAAACTTTTTTTTTCCAGACATATTTCCATAACGAAAAAAAAATTTAAAAAAACATTAAAAAGATAAACATTTGAACTTGGGGCACACCACAGACTTTCCTGCAGCTCGTAGTATGACAAAATTCAATTTAAAGTAGAAACAAAAGTCCATATTTTACAGCCCAGTCCATTTACTCATCATCTTCGGCTGTATAAATGGCCTGATTTCGTCTCTTAATCTTCACACTGCCTCGTCCATTCTCATCACTTAACCGCTTAAGTTGCCTCTCCGGGTTCTTGCCTTCACCTTCAGTCTGACTGCTCTCTGAGCGTTCCGTCTCATCATTGGTGGAGTCATTGGCATCATCGGATGAGCCAGCCATTGAATCAGGGACTATTCGAGCATTAGAGAATTTCATGGCTAAATCTGGGGTATGTTCTGGAGAGGGCTCCACAGATCGTGCAGAGACATCTTCTTCATTCTCATCATCCTCCAGAGTGATCTCATCAGGGTTAAGTGAAGAGGAGAGGACAGAAGTATCAGTACTGTACTCACTAGGATCTTCCACAGAGCCACTGCTGTCCACATCATAACTATCTTCTGCTGCATCAAACTCTACACCATCATGTTGACGCACCTTGGCATTGATGTCGATAAGTCCAAAGCGGGCACAGAACTCTGTTGTCTGTGGATTAACTACATGGGTGGCCACCCTCTTGTTCTGAGGATTTTTTTTGGAATTTATAACATGGTGGGGTCTACAAAAGTTTGTTTTGGTATTAGTAAGGTCATTGCCTATGTCTTCAAGGAATTCTTGTTTTGTTTGTTCAGTTGCACTAAAATCCCATCTAAAAGCAAAAATATAAAAACATTAGTGAAATACTAATTTTTCCAGCAAATCAGATATATGTCGTTTCTGCTATTCATATGTCAGAAAAAAAACAAAAACCATAAGTCTGTATTCAAATTTTAAAATGCCTTTCCTCCTTCTTTTATGGAAAATATATAAAATTACACACAACTAATTTTTATGCTTTCAACCCCAAATATATTACACACACACCAACAACAGTCTATGAAAAGGTTTGGGCACCCCTTTTTAATTTTAAAATCTTTTTTGTTCTAAATATTTGGGTGTTTGAAACACCCATTTCAATTTGATATATCTAAAACTGATGGCAAAGAAAATTTTTCCGGTTTTGAAATGAGGTTTATTGAAAAAACAAAAAGTTTGCAATATGCTTTTAAACCAAATTTTGATGGTGCAAAAATTTTGGGGTCCCCTTATATTTTTTGATTTAATACTCCAAAACTATTTTTTACTGATTTCTGACAAAACTTTGGTTTTTGTAACCTCACTGGCTTTAAAATTAAGCCAGGTGTATTCAAAAGATGAGAAAAGGTATTAAGGTGGGCCCAAATTTCAATTTTTTCTCCTTTTTAATCTCCTGTGAAAAGTGGATCATGGGGTCCTCAAACCAAACCCCAAAAAATTCCCCCCCCCAAAAACAAAGATTGTTCAACATAGTTTTAGGGGGGGGGGGTAAAAAGTTGTTTCAAGATTTAACCCGCATTTTCCCCCCCTGAGGAACTAGTAAAAGGAAATGGAAGACCACAGGGGACAGTTCTTGTTAATCCCCAAGTGGCAGGGGCAAGAAAAAAAATTCAGAAAGGCAGAGAAAAAATGGTGAGAACATTTAAAAACAACCACGACCACCTCCAAAGAGCTGCAGCATCTCTTTCTGCAGAAGGGTCACTGTTTTCATCGGGGCAACAATACAGCACACTTTGCACAAGGAGAAGTGTATGGGGGAGTAATGCGAAAAAAAAAGCCATTTCTGAAAGCACCCACAAACAGAGTCGCCTGAGGCATGCAAAAAGCACATTTGGACAAGCCAGTTTTTATTTTTTGGAAGAAGGTCCGTGACTGATGAACAAAATTGAGTTTTTTTTGGTAACAAAAAGGCGTTATGCATGGCGTCCCCAAAAAAAAACAATTCCGGGAAAAAAACACTTTCTACCCACGTAAAATTTGGTGGGGGTTCCATCTCTTTGGGGGGCCGTGTGGCCAATGCCGGCCCAGGAATCTTGTTAAAGTTGAGGGTCCATGGGGTTTAACTCAGTACAGCAATTTTCAGAATATGTACAAGAAAACAGTGATGAATTTGAAGTTACCCGGGGGGGGATTTTTCGCAAACAATGATCCCCAAACACAGCTCCAAATCTACTCAGGCATTCATGCAGTGAAACAATTACAATGTTCTGGAATGGCCTCCCAGTCCCCCCAACCCCGAAATCATTAAATCGTGGGGGTACTTTGAAGCGGGCTGTCCTGCCGGCGACCCCTAAAACTTAACTGAAAATTGAATTTTTTGTAAAAGGAAATTTTGGTCAAAAAACCTTAACCAGGATCTGATTAAAAACTCAGGGGAAAGGGGAAAGGCTGTTATTTTTGCAAAAGGGGGGATCTACTAAATTTAATGACTTTTTTTGTTTGGGGTGCCCATACTTTTGCACCGGAAAAAAATTTTTGGTTTAATGGTATTGCCATTTTTTGTTAGTACAATAAAATCATTTAAAGGAAATATTACTGTGTCCTCAGTTATTAAATATCAAATTGAAATGGCTGTTGCAAACACCCCAAAAATTTAGAACTAAAAATGATTTTGTTTAAAAGGGGTGCCCAAAACTTTTTCATATGACTTTATTTTATGTGTCATACACCAAAAACTGGGTTGCTTTTGGGAAAGCCCAGGCACAAACTTTTTTTTGTATGCCCCAAAAGCTATGGTTAAAAGATATTTTAAAAATATGAAAGGGGCCTTTGGCCCACAATTTTATACATTTGGCCGCCACTTTTTTAAAACTCTTTTAATGCACCTTAAAACTGGGTGGGCGGCGCCCCCTTTTTTTGCCCTTTTTCCTTTCCTTTTTTTTCTACTTTTGGTACCCACGTTTATGAGGGCACCCCATTTTGCCCGAGATGCTGTTTTAAAAGGGAAATTTCTAAAGATATATTTGGGGCAGGCTATGGGTTCTTTATTAACTGCGGGGGTCTAAAACGGTTTTTTTTTCCCCCATCCCAAATCAATCCAGGGTTTCCCTTTTTAAACCCCCTTTAAAGGAACCCTTTGGGGATTTATGCATACGCCCCCCGGCCCGACCCTTTGGGGTTTGGGGAGCCCGGCCCCAACCGCGACTTGGGGGGCCCGGCGGGTTAAATTTAAACCAAGGGGCCGTTTTGGCCGTATCCCCCTGTGGCGGGAAAAGGGTGAGCTCCGGCAGGGGTTGTTTTTAAAACGCTTAAATTCCCCGCAAACCTTTTAAGGGGGTTCCCGGTTTTAAAAAAAGCCGCGGCGGGGGGAAAGTGGGGGGCTCCTCCCACTTGTTTCCCCGGGGTTTGCTGCCGCCACCACCAGGGGGGTTTTGGCCCAGCGGTTTCCCAAACGGGTCTGTTTCCCCTCGGGAAATGCCAATTTTAATTTTCCTGAGGTGTTTCTGGAGGGTCACTTGCCCATGCTTTGTGGGCATCAGACGGGACATTTGTAAAAGGCGACCAGTACACAGTGTAAATCTGTTTTTAAGGGCCCGGGGTTCCTAACCCCATCTGTTTGATTTGCTGTAGAAAGAAATCCCCTTGGGGAAAAAGAAAAGTGTAAAAAAAAAACAAAAAAAAAAAAAAGTGAAAAACAATTTTAAAAACCCAAAAAAAAATTAAAAACCGTAAACCCCTTTTCCCCCTTTAAAAAAAGCAAATCGCCCAAAAAAAGTTTCCAAAAATAAATAAAAAGTACCCATATTTGGTTATGCCGGGTGCAAAATTTTTCCCTTTCCCCCTTTTAAAATCTTTCATTTTAATTTAAACCCGTTTCGGTGAAACGCCTTTTAAAAAAAAACAAAACAAAAAAAAAAAATTCATAAAAATTTAAAAGATTTTTTTTTAAATTCCCGCCAGCCACAATAAAAATGGAAAAAAAATTAACGGTAAAAAAACTCTTTAAAAAAAGCCAAATTTGGGTAACAATTAAAAAAACCTTTTCGGGTTCCCCCCCAAAAAAAAGGGTTTTTAACGGTCTTTTATACGGATAAAAAAAAAAAAGTTAGGGCTTCAGAAAATGTGATGTTTAAAAAATTTTTTTTTACACACTAAAAAATCATTTTTTTTTTTTAAAAAGTTTTTCAACATAAAAAACTAAAATAAACAGGTTTATCGCCGTAATCTTTTAGGGGACCCAAAGGGAAAAAAAGCAAACTTTTTCCAGGTTTACTGAAGGGGTTTTTAGCGTTTTTTTAAACAAAAAAAAAAACATACTGGGAAATTTTGCAGTATTTTCTTTACCCTTTCCCCTTAAAAAAACAGATTTAAAAGGGAAACAAAAAGGGCCTTCCCCCCCAAAAAATGATAAAAATTTAAAAAATTTAAAAATTCCTTTCCCGAAAAAAAAAAAAAAAAAAAAAAAAACCCCTTACACGGGCTCCGTACACGGGAAAAAAAAAAAAAAAAAAAAAAGTTATGGCTCTCAGACTATGGTGATGCAAAAAAACTTTTTTTTCCCTTTGTTGAAAAAAAGTTTTTTTTAATTGGGTAAAAAAAAGGCATTTTAAAAAACTTTAAATTTAAATATATATATTTTTTTTTTATTACAAATTGGGAAATAGTTTTGGGACCTTGAGGTTTAAAAGCAAAGCTTTGGTCAAAATATTTCCAAAGGGGGAAACCGCATAAAAAAAATAAAAAAAAAACACTAAAAAAGGATTGCTGATTTTGTTAAAAAACATTTTCCAAAACCCAAAAAAAATGTAACAAAGCTTTTCTTATGCACCCCCCTTTTATGGTCCCAAATTAAAAACTTCAAACTCATCCGCAAAAAAAAAGCCTTACCCACCCCAAAAAATTAAAAAAAGTTATGGTGTCAGAATGGGAAACCCAATTTAAAAAAAAAAAAATTTTTTTTTAATAAAATCTTTTTTTTTTGGGTTGTAAAGTAATAAAAAAAAAAAAAAAAATAAACTATTTTTAAAATCTATTCTTTTTTTTAATTGTTACCAACCCCATTTTTAAAGTTATCCCATTTTTTTTTACATGCACGGGGGAATGGTTTTAAAAAATTGAAAAATCAAAAAAAAAACCCAAAACACCCAAAAAATTTGCATTTTTACCCCCATTTTTCAGGGCTCAATTGCAAAAAAAACCCCCCCCAAAAAAAACTATAAAAAAAACCCCTTTTGCCCCAAAAAAAATTGCAAAAATTAAAACCTAGGGGGAAACCCCTGAGGGGGGGTGGGTTTAAATACAAAAGGGGGCCCAATTTTCGGGAAGGGTTTTTCCCCCTGTTTCTGTTTATTTCTGGGGGCTTTGCAGATGCGAACATGGCCCCACCCAAAAACCCTGCTTTTCCAAAAATAGGGCTCCCTGCCTTTTGTAGGGCCCTGCCATCCGAAAAAACATCATTTTTACCCCAAAATTGAAAAGGTTTTTGCCCGAATTGGAGTTTTTTGCTTGAAAAAAACTTTTTAGGTTTCTTTTTTAAAGGATTCCTTTTTTAAATATTAAAAATTTTTTTAAAGGGCTAAAAAGAAGTTTTGGAAAAAAAAAAAAATTTTTTTTTTTTCTTTTTCCCAACGCCAAATGCAAAAAAAAAAAATTTGGTTAAATTTCCCCTTGGGGGGGCCCCTATTTTTCCCCCCAAAATTTTGTTTGTTTATTTTCCCTTAAAGGGGGTTTGTGTTTCCTTTATGCGATCTTTTTAGGGGTTTGTTTTTAAGTTTTGGGCCCCCAGGGTTGCCCTAAAAAAAGTCCAGTAGGTTTTCCTCCTATTTCTGGGGCTTATGGGGGGAAAGAAAAAATTTTTAATGAAAATGGGTGAAAATTTATGGGTAATCTCTAAAAAACGGCCCCGGGACCTGGGGGTTTTGGGATTTTATGTTGCTTTTTCCCCTATTCCCCTTTTTCCGTATGCCCCATGAAAAAGGGAAAATAAATATTAAAAAAATTCCCAAAAAAAAGTGAAGGGTTTTTAGAAACTTCCCTTAAACAGTTTTTGAAAAATACTTTTAAGGGGGTTCTGTTTTTTAGTTTGGGCTTTAAATTTAGGGGGGGTAAACAGGGCGGCCCCTTCAAAAGGGGGAAAGGGGAAAAGGAAGGTGGCCCCAAAAAAAAATTGTTATTGAAAAAATTTTCTTGAAAAATTGCGAGAAATTACTACTAATTTTCTAAGCCGTCAAAATGTTATAAAAAAAAAAAAAAAAAAAAAAAGGGTTTTTAAAAAAGATTTTTTTTGGAAAAACCTATGGGTGGACAAAAGGGTTAGAGGGCTAGTTAAAAAAAACAAATTTTTTTGGGGGGGAAATTTTAATTATCTGTATTGCACGCGGGGAAAATTTGGAACTTTCAAAAATCAAAAAAATTTTTTACAAAAATTTTGATTTTTTTTTCCCCCAAAAAAAAAAGGGAAATTGTAGGGAAAAAAAAATTTTTTTACAAACCTTTAAAAGCAAAATTGTGTAAAGGGGGGAAAAAACCATTTTCTGAATCACTTGGGATGGGTTTAAAAAGGGGCCCAAAAAGTTACTTTTAGAGTTTTTAACAACACCCCCCAAATTTAAAAAAATAGGGGTTTGTGTCGGGAAAGGGCCCCAAAACTGGCTGGGTCCTTTTAAGGGGGTTTAATTTCTTTAAAAGTGCTCGGGAAAAAAAAGAAACCAAAAGGGGGGATCTAAATGGTTTTTTTAAGGGGGAAAACAAAAAAAAGTTTTTTTCCCCTTAGGAAAAGGTTTTTTTTCATACACGGGGCCCCCTTTTGTTTTTAGGCTTTGTAGGGGGTCACTGTTCCCGGTTTTTAAAGTGTATCCCCAGGGCCTTTACTTTTAAAAGGGAAAAGGAACCCCAAAAGTTTGAGTTTCACCTGTTGTTTTGGGGCCATTGTTTTCGGGGGCATTTTTTTCCTTGTACAGATGTAAGTTTTCAAAAAGGTTTTTGGTTTTCTTTCCAGAAGGGGGAACGGGCCTTTTTCTAGTTTATTTTATTTGGGATCGGGCCCTTATTTGGGGATCAGGGGCTCCCCCCTCTAAAAATTTTGGGGAAAAAAAATTAAAAATAAAAATTTCCATAAGCTTTCCAATTACAGATTTTAAATTTGACAATAATAAAAACCTTGGACCCCGGTTTATGAAACAGTTAAAACTTTCAAACCCGGGGAGAATTTTTCGATGGGGGTAGGCATTTATCAAGTGCCAAGAATTTTGTTGCTTTGGGAAAGGCCTTTTCCCATTTTTTATTCTGTAAAAAGTCAAATAAAACACGGGTTTTCAATAGACATGAAAACAAGACCACTTCAGTGAATCTCCAACAAGAAGTAAAAATTTTTTTTTGTCGCAAAAAACCAGTATCAAACGCTTTAAACTGAACAGAATCAAAGCTTTTGACAACTGAAAAGAGAATCAGTTCTTACCGGATGCTGCATAAAAGCAGCAAACTTGACGTGGAGGTGAGCAGAAAACCAGTACGATGGCTGGAGGTGGTGGAGAAGTTCGGTAGCTGCTGGGCTGCCCAAGGGGTGTTTTCTCTTACCCTTGTTTTAGAAAGGGGGCTTTTTTTTCAAGAGTTGATTTTTATTCCCATAGTGATAGATGCTACGGGGCCAGTCATGGGATAGGAACACATCCATGGGTTCTTTTAGCTGCAGGTATAAAATCATGTAATTCATATTTATAGAGGTAAAACACATTTAAAGGGGGTTTTTAAAAGATTTTTGTTGGGCGTGGGCCTCCCAAAAATGGGGGTTTTAATTTATTTTCTAAAAATATATTGATTACAAAAAAATTTCAGTCAGAGGCTAAGCCCCTTTCCCTTTCATGCCCTTGGTTTCTTCAAAACTTTTATTGTACGACCTGGGGAAGAGCTTTTTGTTGTGGCCGGGCTTGCGCCAGAGGAAATTCTTATCTGATGGACTGAGCTGCAGAAGTTTTTTAAAGGCCCCCCCGGGTAGCAATATGTTTTCTTTTGTTTTACAGAATAAATAGTTGTAGTGTGATTGTTTCCCGCTTTATTGATGAAGGGGAAAATGAAGGAAGCTTTCAAGCTGCGTTAGAATAGGGGTTGTCTTTTGTATATAGAATCCAAAAGTTAGGGTTTTGTTTTTTCAGGGGAAAATGTAAACAAAATCCCTTATCAGTTTTTGTGCTCTGGCTGTGGCGTCCCTTTTTCAGCCCCCGTGATTTTTTTAAATTTCCCTTTTTTGCAAAGGCCCCCTTTCCTACAGTGCAGTTGAGGCTGTGTTTTTTCCCTGTATTGAGAATCCACTTTGTAGGGTTTATTATTTCACTTAATTTTTGGGAACCCCCTTTGGGATTCCCCCATCCTCACTCCCCCCCCCACCCTCCCCCCCTGCAGCTTCATGACCCCGCAATTTTTTTTACACCCTTTGGTCCTTTTCTGACCGGAGGAATGTAAAGGGGTTCTTTTGGGGAAAACCCCCCTTTTAAGAAAAACCTATGTAGAGAAAAAAAGAAAAGATCTGGTTAAGACGTAAAAACTAAAAGGGTCTTTTTTGGGCCCAATAAGTCTGAGGATCATGATACTGTTGTGCTTTAAAAAGGGGGTTTTACCAATGCCCCCTTAAAATTTAAACAAGGAATAAGGTCTGTGAAAAAGCTGTTTCATTGGCCTTATCCTTTTTAAGGCTTGAGTAGGAGTTTCTGAATAACTGCCAAAAACCCCTGCCTTTTTATTTCAGTAGCATTGAAGGGCCCTTGAATCACCAGATCTCTGTTTCAGTTTTTGTGAAAATTAAAATTGGGGGGATCCTTCTAGTAACTCGTGTTGGGTGAATCTTTTACCTTTGAGAGTTAGGCGCTTTTACACAGTGGATTTTGGGGCATTTATTTTTTCACTTACGGTACTGCACGACAGTTAACCCTTTACCGCATCTGGATATACTGGTACGTCCTGATGGCGGTAAGGGGCTATGTAGCAGGATTGTGGGCTTGGCCTACCTCCTATTGCATTTAACACCCGCGGTAAAGGGGGTTGAGGAACCAATTCCGCGCGTTTAACACTTAATGCCCGTGAAAACGGGGCGTCTAATTTAATGAGAAAATGGCTGTGCACGTTCTGCCCCGGGGTGGGGGCCCTGTTTGGGAAACATAAAAGGGGGTTTAAAATTTTAATATTTAAAGCTCCACTTTGACCCCCAATGTATGGCTTACAATCTTGGGGCTGCAAAGGAACCCACATGGTGAAGAACTTAGAGGGATCAAGGGAAAAGTAAAAAATTTTACCCCCCTTTTTGCATTTTACAAAAATGATTTAAATTTACGGGAAGGTTTCAACCCCCTTTTTAAAAGTCTGATCTATTAAAATATAACATTATTTATCACGTTTTCTCACCACTGTGAAAGGGGGGGGGGGGGGGGGGGGAAAAAAACACAAACAAAAAAAAAAAAAAAAACACGAAACTTCAAACTTGTTTTTTTTGGGACATTTCTATTCCCTAAAATTGGAAAAAAGTTTTAAAAAAAAAAGTTGCATGTACCCAAAATAGTAAAAAAAATAGTACACTTTAGCCCTTAAAAGTTTTTTGAGAAAAAGGGCCCCCTGGCATCAATGTGAAAAAATAGAAAAATTCGGGGATTTTTTTTGGGAAACGAAAACTGTAAAATTTTTTGGGTTTTGCCAAACTGGTTTCAACTTTAGAAAACAGATAAACCATTTTTTCGAAATTGAACAATAAAACAAACCCACGCAAACAAGGTCAAATAGGGTTTTTTTTTTTGCCCTTTTAAAAATTTTTTTTTTCCCCCGGTATCCTAGTATATTCTATGGTACAGTGAATTTTACCATTAGAAGATCTTGTTCTGCAAACTAAAAGCCCTCTTTAGGTTTATGTAAAGAGAAAATAAAAGTTATGGCTCAGGAAAGGAGGGAGGAATAAGAAAAAAAAAAAATTTAAAAAGGGTATTGCCTTAAAGGGTTTTCCCAAAAGCGAGTTCCTCACCTCGGCTAAATTTTTTCCCCTTTTAGCCTTTGAAAAAAAAGGGGGGTGTTTCTGTGTTTAAAAAAAGAACCAAAAAAAAAACAAAGTTCTCCTCTGTGATGTCATTGCTCACCTTTTGTTCCCTTTTTGGGGGTTATGTATTCTCTATGATTATTTGGGGGTATTTCCCCGATTGTGGGGGGCAAAAAATTTTGTTTTTTTAGGGCCTTTTTTTTTAAATCACTTTTCTAAATATATGTGTTTTAAAAATTGCATCGAAGAGCTAACTTCCCTTACATCCCCTTTGGGTTATTCAAGCTTTTTTAAAAACCCCCTGACAAATGTTTTGCGGCCGGGACTTGGCAGATCAACTTCTTATTGTTGAGCGAGCTGCAAAATTTTTAAAGGCACCGGGGGAAAATGGGTTTTCTTTTGTATACAATAACATTTAGAGCTTTTGTAAAACTTTATCTTTCCCGGAAAGAAAAAGCTTTCAAGCTCTGGTAAAAAAAGTGTTGTCTTTGTACAAGAAGCCAAAAGTTCTTTGATTTTTTGAGTGAAAGTCACACGATCCCTTATGCAGCTTGTGCCTGGCTGTGTCCCCTCTTCTTTCACTCCGTGATTTGTTTCTTTAGCTTCTTAGCAGATAAGGCCCCTCCTGACATGCAGTTAGGCTGTGCTTGCTGTTTTGAAAAATCCACTTTTGTCTGTTTATTATTTCACTTAATTTCGAGACGTCCCCTTATTCCTCACTCCTCACTCCCCTCCCCCCTCCCTCTCCCTCCTCCCTGCAGCTTCATGATCCGTGATTTTTTGACATTCTGCCTGTGCTAAGCAAAAGGGTAGAATTTTGTTCGGCAAATCCCCCTTTAAGTGCTTGAATTTTTCCATCTCCGTTCATTACTAAACTGTTTTTAAACGTGTTACAAAAAAAAATTTTAAAAATTGTGCTTTAAGTCTTTTTCCAAAAAGTATCTTACTCACTTATAACACCTTTTCCAAAAATTTAGGAAATGAAAAAAGCTTGGCTTGTAATAAAGGGATTTTAAAGCTATGCGGTACTGCAAGGAAAAAAATGCATGTGTAAAGCACCATTATTCCAACAGTACTGGGGGTTTCCTTAATTTTCAATGTTTTTGGTCCCTGACACACGAATTTTCCCTACTGATTTGGGGGCAATGTCAACTGCGGGCACCCTCTAAATTGGAACACCCCCCTGACAAAAACTTGTCATTTATAAAAGCTTTACAGCACAAGACCGGTTTTTAAAGGGGATTTTTTCCCACTTTTTTTTACATGTAAACAATTTTTTCCAAAAAAGAATCAGGGAGTTATGGGTCCTTTTAAAGCTTTTGAAACTAAAAAAAAATAAATGGTATCAACGTGTCTTAAAAAAATTGTTCTACGATCGTTTTCATGGGAAAACGTATTGTACACGGCGATTTTCAACTTTTTCCACCTACAAAAGGAGAGGTCTGTATTTTTGGATCCCCCTTTTTTATTTTACTTGGTGATTAATGGTTTTCCTTTTTTTTATTGAGGGAAAATTCCCTTGAAGGGCAGAACTAAAATAAAATTCCAAAAAACATTGGTTTGATGTTTAAATAATTAATTTTCATGAAATAATTTGATACAAAAAAAAACGGGGAACTGTTTTTTGGTACAGAAAACCTTTTAATTAAAAGAGTTAACCGTTTCCTTAATTTTGACCAAATTTTTCCACACACACAGCAGGGATCCCTTTGGGGGTTTTTTCGGCAAGTGACAAAAAACGGTCGGTACTGCGACGGTTTTGCCTGTTTTGCGGGGTCCCCCGGCCCGAGGGGGGATGGGGTTTCTCCCCCGACGAGGAAAAGCCCCCCACTATGTCCTATCATTCAAAGGCTCTACATCACCGGCTCCACAAGTCCAGCCTTGGGGGTAACCCTTTTTTCCAATTATCCCAAAAAACACATCCCAAACCCCACCTCAACCCGCCCCTCCACTGAAAAAACTCCTGCATCCCCTTTTCCTTTAAACCCGTACTACAAAATTTTTGGGTTTCCCTGCCTTTTTCATCTCCCCGCCCCCCAAACGAACATCCCCTCTGTGGTCCCAGCTACACCTCGCTCCCCCCAATCCCTTCTCAATCTGCTGCCCGTTTTTTTCCACCGCTCTCCCCGTATCCTCTGCCTTCCCCTCTGCCAATCCCCAATGGCTTCCAAAAAAATTGCCCGAATTATTTAAAATTTCTGCCCGACCACAAGGCTCTCCCCTAACCCTTCCTCCATCATCTTGCTCTAATTCCCGATACTCACCCCACCCCTCTGCTCTTCAGGCCTTTTTCTCCCCTCTCCTCTTGCACCCCCAAAAAATGTCCCAAAATTTCCTCGTGCCTCCCCCATTTCGGGAAACTTGCTGCCCCAACACCTCAGACTCCCCAAAAACCCTTTTCACCAGCTTCAAAAAAAATCTAAAAACCCACCCCCTTTCAGGATTGCCCTATGCCCTAAAATTTTAACCCCCGGGTTTGCCCACTTCCCCCCAAAACAAACCCATGCCCTGCCCCTCCCTTCTTTTTCCCCCTTTTGGAAGAAGGTTCCCGGGGGGGGGCCCTTTTTCCCCGGTATCTGCTGTTAAATTTTTCCCCTTTTAAAATTTGATTATTTTATTTAAACCCCCTGTTTCCCCCTTTCCAAATTTAAAATTTTAATTTAAAAAAAAAAATTTGTTTACGGATTCCCAAAAGGGCATGGAAAATTTTTGGGTCTTTTTAGGCCAAGGCCAAAAGCCTGGCAAAGGGTTATCGCACGGGGGTTTTCCCAAAAAAGGGTTGTGCTTTTTGGGCCCCCCCGAAGGAGCTGAAAAGAAAACCCCAAAAAGGAAAAGGATGGGACACCCCAAAGAATTTTTTTTTGGGGGGTCCGGGAAATTTAAAATTATTTCCAAAAGAATTTTGTTTTTGCAAGACTTTAACCATAAAAAAATTTTTTCTAAAATTGTGGGCCAAAACTCCCAAAAACAGGGATACCCCCTTTAAATAGAGGCCCTTTCCCCTTTAAAAAGAACCCCCCAAAAAAAAAACCCCCCTTAACCCCCAAGGGGGCTTTTTTGGGGACCCTTCCCCCCGGTTGGTGAGGAAAAAAATTTATTTTTTTTCCAATGAAATTTGAAAAAATTTTACCAAAGGGGTAAAATTTTTGCAACGGGGATTTTTTTTAGATTTGTCCCAGTGGGGAAGTGTACCTACGATAAAAAATAGAACTCTCCATTCTTTGTTGGAAAACTTAGATCAATTTTTGTCAATAATAAGGATTGGACCAAATAAAACAAATTTTGGGTCAAAACCTATAACAAAAATTTCCCGGGAAATTTAAAACAAATTAGATTTCATCTTAAAAAAGGGTACGCCCCCAAAAAAGGCAACCCACCAAAAGCAAACCACTCTAATTTACCCCCAAACAGCCACCCCATACTGTCAAAAAAACAAAAAGCAGCTCTATGGATTACGGAGCTCTCTTTGCTGAAAAGCTCTCCAATTTTCGAAAAACATTTCTTCCTGTTTTTGGGACCCGGTTTTCAATTTGGGGGGGAAAAAAAAAAAAAAAAAAAAAAAAAAAAAAAGGTTTGTAAGGAATAAATTTAAATGCACAACCCAATAAGGGGATGTGTTATTCAAATGCAATACCCCGATATAATTTTAATTCGGGGTTTAACTCCCCGTTTAACTGTATCCTCAAAATGAAAATAGATGTCCCCCAGGGGGCAGGAAAAATATGAAAAAAATCACTGTGATGGTAAACCCACGGAACTATGGGCTTTTTGGCGCCTAAAAATTCAAAAGTGGGAAACCTTTCTCTCTTGTTGAAAGCCACAAAGGGGCTATTTTTCAACACGGTTGAAATTTTCCCGGGGAACGTTTTTTTAAACCCGAAATTTTTACCCGTGGGGGGTTTTTCCAGAGGGGGGGCCCCGGCGGGACCCCGGCCCTTTAGACTTTCATTATTCACACACGTATCCCCCAAGGGAAATAAATGGACAGTAACTTATCTCGCCCCGGGGCGTATTGGGCAAGCGGGGGAGCGAGAGTAACCCCTTTCTTCGAAACTGGGGGGGATTACAGAAATTTGGACTGGGCCCTTTATTTCGCCCCGTTTTTTAAAGTGCGGGAAACCGGCGGAATTGGGGCTACGTCCCAGTAAATTTGCCTTGGGGAACTTTTCCCTTTAAACCTGGATTTAAACTGTCATCAGGGGAGAACCAATCTGCCCGGGAAACCCCAGGTGGAAAAACTTGCAAAAAAAAAAAAAAATAAAAAAAAAAATCGCCAGTGTTTTCAGGAAACTTTTTTACCCCCACCCGTCTGTCCCACACTGATGACCTACCATCACAAGGGAAATATCCCCTGGAAAAATTTTTGCCAAGTTCTGGTAGACAAGGGGAAAGGAGAATACATTTCCCCGGCCCCTGCCTACCTTTTTTCAGCTTAAAGACTTCATTTTTTCCGCACATGTTTATGCGCTTCTTACGGTTTCTTTTGTGTATGGGGGGTGCTCAAAAGACCAAAAAACAAATGAAACAGAAGATTTTATTTTAAAAATTTAATTATGAAACAAACAAAAAAATGCTTTTCATCAATAAAAAGCAAAAAAACGGGGCCAAAAACAAAATACTTGACCACTCTTAAAGGGGTTTTTAGAGTAAATATAAAGGGGTTTGAAAAACGCTAAAAAGTTTTTAAACCCCAATAAAATGGGAAAAAAGCCCAAACGTTTAAAACCCCATGGGGTGTCTGACTTTGGTTGGTTTTTTTAAATAGGGTTGGGAATAAAAATTTTTGATTTAGAGATGCTGGGGGCAATAGCCAAGTCAAAATCCACAAGGGAAATTTTAAACCCTTTCAAATGCTGCAGATCTGAAAATTGGTAAATTTCTTTTCAGATTAAAAAAAATATTTGAATTTTCTTTTTCACATTTGCATAATTTTCATGCCCAAAAAAACATGACGGGTGGTTTCAGCAGTTTTTGTTAAACCTTGGCAACCCAAAAAAAAGGGGGGGGGGGGGGGGAAATTCCCAATCCCAAAGATAACCCCACTTTTTTGAATTAAATTTGCTTTTCCCTTTTTTGTTAAACATGCAACCCTTTAAAAAAACCGGAAAAATTCCCCCTATTTTTCAATCCCCCGATTAAAAACACAACACCGCATTCCTGAAAAAGATTAAGCCCCATTTAACTATCAAACTTTTTAATAACACCCCCCCCCCCCCACCTTTTTTTTTTTCGTTTTGTCTCATTTCTTTTGTGCTTGCCAGTCACCTGTCAATTTACTTACCAAACTCTTTTTTTTTTTTTTGTAAAAAGCGTCATACTTTTCTGTTTTTTGACGTCCCTTTTTCAGCGCCTCTTTTTGGGTTTGACTGCAAACTTTGTTTACTTTTCCGTTATGTTATAAGAAAATTGTTCATAAAAAAAAAAAACAAAAAAAAAAACAAAAAAAAACATTTAATAATACCCTTTAAAAAACCCAAAAAAGGGTTTCCCCTTTTAAAACACGTAATGGCGAAAAGGTGGTATAAAGTGTGAAAAGTGCAGGTCTTCCAAAGTCCCTTTTTTGAGAACGGAGAGGGGGTTGAAATTGCCATTCATTTAATGGGAGTTTGAGGAAGGAGAAGCCTCCCCGGGCCTGTACTTTAAAAATCTCATTGAAAAGAGGGAAGAGTTCTGCCCACCCTTCGTTTAAACAGAGTGTTCGGACCCTGCATTTATGGATATGCCATTAATGTGGAATATAGTGTTAGTTTTTGGGGGTTTTTCCAAAATAAAGACGTGATGGCATAATAGGATATGTACACAAAAAACACACGAAATTGGCCACACTATAAGAAGAAAAAATAAAAATTATTTTGGGGTGTTACATGTGACCATAAAACATGTAAAGGGAAAAAAGGGGGAAAAAAAAAAAAAAAAAAAATAAAAGAATAAAAAGCTTTACCCTAAAAAACCAGAATGAGAAAACCCAGGATCAAAAAAATGTTGACCTTATTCCCTGTATTTGAGTGATGCGGAGTTGAAAAATCCCCTCCTCTTGTTCTAGCAACTTAGTTTAAGAGTGTTTTTTACATGACCTACATTTTCCTGTGACGATTTTTTTTAAAAAAATATGTATAGCGATGAATACAATAGGGTTTGTAAGCACATTATGTTTTTGCTTTTCATGGTTCTTATGTTCCAAAATTGGTGTCTTTTGTTTCACATACATTTCCAACATTTCTTTACTACAATAGTAAGTGACCACTACTTTCCGCAGCATATACTTGTTAAGGTGGCAATGCCCGATCTCCAAAACTAGAGCTGATCTAAACATCAGGCCCTAAAAAGGGACTCAAAAAACAGTGCAACTTTCAAAAAACCCAAAATGAATGTGCCGCGGTGTAATCAAATGGTGTGCATACAAAGAAATCTTAAAAAACCAAAAAAAAAAAAAAAGAAAAAAAAAAAAAAAAAGGCAAAAATAGCCCATCAAGAAATAAAAGACCACTGAAGATAGAGCAGGAAGCAAAGCTAATGGCTGTTAATCAATATACCAAACAGAAAGGTAGAATGCAGATAAAGAACATAATCCAAAAATATTTCATACCCATATTCATGTACATAAATGTACATACAGTTTGAAAAAGAAGTTTACATTCACTTATAAAAAGACACATATGGTTGTTTTTCTACTTATACTGAATCAAATAAATCTTACCCGTTTTAGGTAAAATTAAAACCAACAATTATTTTAAATTTCCCAAAAATTGCCGGGTTTAATGAGAGGGGGGGGAATTTTAAAGGCTTTTTTAGTACTTTTTTGGAAAAAAGGGAAAAGTTTTAAATATATTTATTGTTTTTTGGTGCATTCCCCCAAAAAATTTGTTTTGGACTTGGGTCAAAAAAATTTTGGGGTATCCTTCCACAAGCTTTCACAATAGTTTGGTAGGAATTTTGGGCCCCCTTTTCCCTCCTGACAGAACTGGTGTACTGAGCCTTTTTTTGAAAGGGTCCCCTTTGGGGCTCCAAAAACCGGGTTTTTTCGGCTTTCCCCAACTTCCATTTTCAATTAGGATTTGGGATCAGGGCTCTTTGGGGGGGCCACTCCAAAAATTTTTGGATTTTGGTTACCCCTTTAAGCCACTTTGTAACCGTTTGGGTTCGTATGCTTCGTTAAATTCCTTCTTTTTCCTTTACAAGTTTTTAATTTTCCTGGCTAAATGTCTTGAGATGTTGTTTCCCCAGTAATGCCACGAAAATTTTTTCTTTCCTCTTGTTTGCCATTCTAATTTGTAAAGGGCCCAACAGCCCCTTGCACCCAAAAAAACCCCCACAGCTTTGATGCCCCATCCCCGGTTTAAACCGCTGGGGGTGGTTTCTTAGACTTCCCGGCTTCTCCCTCCCCCCCCCCCAAAAAAAAACGATGGTCATTTTGGGGGCCAAACTTTTCCCGTTTTATTTTTGGTCAGAATCACATTTTAACTTGTCTCCAGAAATGTAGTTCTTTGTTCTGTGTGCATTTGCAAAAAAAATCTGATTTTTATATGTTTTTTTTGTTAATGGAGTAAGGCTTCTTCTGGCGAGTGGCCTTTCAGCCCCTTTTGGGAAAATTACACTTTTTTTCACTGGGGGTTTTTAAACTAAATTTTTAAACCAGCTTCCGCCGAATCTTCAAAAAGTTTTTTTTAAAAGGGTTGATATGCACAGGGTCAGCCCAAAGGCTTTGTTCATCTTTGGACAAAAAAACCCTTTCTACTTCCTGGGGTGGTATGATGGGGGGAAAATTCCCATTTGTTTTTTCAGATGGAAATTTGGGAAACCCAAGGATGAACCCGGGGGAAAATTTGTGCAGGTTCCCCCAAATTTTAATTCCCGTTTAATCTTGGGTGTTTTCCCTTTTGCCCTTTCCCATGATGTTCCCACAAAAAAGCAAGGGGGTTTTTTGGGTTTGGTGTTTAAAAATAAATCCACAGGTGCGTTTCTAATTAACCCCAGAGGGAACTGAAAAACCCTTTCTTTTAAGTTTTCCCCAAAAGGACATGATTTTAATCATATGGGTTTGGCCCCAAATTTTTTTAAAAAAGGGCAGAGTAACCCTTTGGTATGAAAATTGTGACCTTGCAGAAAGTAATAAAAAAGGGAAAACCCCCCCTTCCATATTGTTCGGGGGAAATTTTGGCCCAAAAAAAATTTTAATTTTTTTTAATCCCAAACCAGACCAAAAATGGGTAAAGTTTTTTGTTTTTCATGTAAAAAAATTTAAGTGAGAAAAAAATGCATAGGTTTTTTTAATTTAGGGGTTTTGTAAACTTTTGGGGGGTTTAAACCCCCTTAAAGGGAAACCCCAGCCTTTTTTGGGCCCTTCCTAAACACAGCCATTTTTTGAAATCTGACAGGGTGTAAAAGTGAGGAAATAACTTTTTGACATTTTTTACATATTCATGTGTTTTCAGAGATTGTTTTTCGGGGAAAACATTGGTTTTTAAGTTAGTAAAAAATTTTTTACCCTTTCCAATTTCCTTGTTTGGATGTGAAAAATAAAAAATTTTTCCATGAAAATTTGGGAAAAAAATTTGCCGTTTTTAAAATTTTGGGCCCAAAAATTTTTTGGTGCAAGAAAGATAATTATTCACCCCCAAAATTTTTTTTAAAAAACTGGAAATCAAACCATATGCCCAAACAAATAGGTTGGCTCATTTTTTAAAAGGTTTTTTTTTTTTTTTTTTTTTTTTCGACATTAGGGGCTTAGAAATTTAGTAGAAATTTCTCCACTTTTTCAAAAAAAATTTTGCAATATACATTTTTTTTTAGGGACCACCCCCAGTTTTGAAAATGGCTTTGAGGGGCCTCCCGTTTGGGAATACCCCCAAAAGTGACGCCTTCTGAGAAACTAGCCCCCTTAACGTTTTTTACAACCATTTAGGAAAGTTTGAAAAACCTTCAGATATTTCAAAAAATTTAAAAAGCAAAGTGGGGTTTGGGAAATTTCGGGAATTTAAATTTTTTTTTTGCAGTTTTTTCAATATTTTTTTCCATTATTCACTGGAAAAATTGGTAAAGGGAAACCAGGTAAATGCAACTTAATTTAAATTTCCCCCAGGTCTGCCTTTTTTAAGATATCCATATGTGGCCCTAGGGCATTTTTGGTTTTCCCCAAATAAGCCCCAAAAATAGGAGGAGCACCCCACTATACTCTGGGGGCTCATTTTTTAAACGATTTTATTTAGGGGCCCTTTCGGTTTGGGGGGAAAACCCTTAAAGGTGCTTAAAAATTAATTTAAAAAACCCCCAAATAGACCCCTATTGGAAATAAAACCCCCTAATGAATTATTTCCCGGGGTTTTTTATTGAGTATATAGACCCCCACAGGTGATTCACCCTTTTTTTTTTGGGATAAAGGCTGTGAAAAAAATTTAAAAAAAATTTTTTTTCAATGATCTGGGAATTTTAGCTTAAAAAGTTTCATATATTTTCAAGGGGGTTTCCTTTTGGAAAAATAAAAACCCTAAAAATTTGTTTAAACCCAAAAAAAAATTTTTCCAAGTTCGGCAATTTTTCCCCCACAAAAAGGGGTTTTTTAAAATGCTGTTTGGGGCATTTGGGAGGGCGTACCCAAAGGGGGGGGGGGAGCGCTATTTGGCTTTAGGGAAAGCAAAATTTGGTGGGGCCAAAGTCGCATTTGCAAAAAACCCCCCCAAAGTACAGAACAGGCGAAACCTTTCCCGGGGAAATCGCCCCCCCTTTTGGGAAATTTAACAACCCCTCAGGGAATTTTTAATTTAGGGGGTTTTTACTGGGATTTTGGATGCCCCAGGGGTTCCATGTTGTGTTTTTTTTAGCATTGGGCAATGAATAAAGGGGGGGGGGAAATTCCCGGGTTTTGGGCAGAGTTTCAATTTTTTCAAACATTTTGGCCGGGGCAAGGTTTTTAAATGATTTTGTTTAACTTTAAATAAGGGGGCCCCGGTTTTCAATTTTCAAAAGATTTTAGGGTTTTATTTTTGTTTTTTCTGTTTTTTTTTACTTTTACCCCAAATAGAAATAATCCCATAAAAAAAAAAGCCGTTTTTATGTTGTCCCATTTTTTCAGCCATAAAATTTTTTATTTTGCTGTTTGCAGGCTGTTTGGGATGGGTTTGTTTTTTGCGGGATAGTTTGGGGGGTTTTTTTGGTTTCCATTAGGGGGTGCATATGATGCTTTTGGTTCAACCCCTTATTAAAGGGGTTTTTGTGAGATGTTTTGAACAAAATACCAAACAAATGTTGGTAGTTGTTTTTTTTTTTTTTAATAGCCCGGGCCCCTGTAGGTATATATGACCCCTGGTAGCTTTATCAGCAGGTCAATACGATTACACCGGGTACCCAAAATTTTTTTTTTTTTTTTTATGTTTTTTTGTTTTTTTAAATAAAAAAACTTTTTTTCAACCCGGGGAAAAAAAAAATTTTTGGGGTTGGGCCCTTGGTCTGGGGAGCCATAACTTTTTTTAAATTTTTTTTGTTGGTTTGGGGCTGTGTAAGGTACTTGTTTTTTGCGAGGGGTTTAAATTGGGCGTTTTTATTAGTATCAATTTTTGGGGGGGGACAAAGGGTTTTTTGGGTCGCTTTTTAAAACCATTTTTTGGGAAAGGGGGGTGAAAAGGAAAATAAAAATTTCAATCCCAGTGGTGGGTTTTTTTTTTTTATTTTTAACAGGGTCACCGGGGCAGTATCCGTGATAAATTTTGGCCCTTTTCTCTTTTGGGGCGCCCCAAAATTTTGGCGAAACCCCATTTTTTATAGTTTTTTTTTTTTGTTGAAGCACTTTTAAAAAAAAAAAAAAGAAAAAAAAAGTTTTTTAGTGTTTTTAAAACAATATTTATGGGATCCCCTTTTTTTCTGAAAAACTATACATTTTCTATTTTTCCGTATACGAGTGTATAAGGGGGCTTTTTTTTTGCGGGGTGAACTGACGTTTTTTAAATTGGGTAACTTTTGGGGTTTCTAAAGGAAATTTTTGATCGCTTTTTTTATTCCTTTTTTTGTGGGTTTCGGGATGAAAAATAATCCCAAAATTTGTTTATTTATTTATTTTTTTTTTTTTTTTACGCGGTTCAACCGGGGACGGGGGTTTTAATTTAAAATGAAGATTTATTTGGGGAGGGTCGTTCGCACGCGGGGGATACCCAAAAAATGGGTTAAATTTAAATTTTTTTTTTGATTCTTTTTTGGGGGCGATTGGCCCTTTGTAAATGGGGGGAAAAAAGGGGGGGTACGTTTTTTTTATTTTAAATTTTTTGGGGTTTTACTTTTTTTTCCCCTTTTTTTTTCACCTTTTTTATTTTTACTTTTCCCCATAGGGGGATTTGAATGAGAGATCTTTAGAACTCCCCCATTCAAAGGGAAAATTTAGGCATAGGGGTTGTTTGGCCCATGATGGTTCCTTTGGGCAAAATGTCAGTTTTAACCCCATGCCGGGCCATTGCCCACGGGCAAAGGCCAGGTTTGTGACGTCACAGGGCAACCAGGAAAAGGCCCTTTTAGGGCGTTTGGAAAAGGCATTCAAGGGGTGCTGTCTGTCAGGGGGAAGGGGGATGCACGGAAACGTTTCGATCCGTTTGGGTCTGCCGCCGGGCAAGATTTCCGGGGGGAGCGATCTCCCCCTGGTCTCTTTTAATTATTGCGACCCCCATGGGCCCTGACCCAAATTTTTAAATTGGGGTTTAAACCCCCCCCCCTCCCCCCCAGAGCGATTTCGGGTCGGGGGCGGGACCCCTGGGGATGGTCAGCTGTAAATATTTCAGCTTGCACCCCGCGGCCCATCGCGCGAACTCTTTCTTTAGAAAATTTTGCCCCGATCCTCAGGACGTTTCCCTAGTTCCCGGTGCGGTTTAAACCCCCAAACGACCCGGGGCTTTTTTGGTTTTCGTCTTTTTGGGGGCTTTTTAAGGGGGTTAAAAATGTAAATAACACTGGAAAATTACACCAGACTTTCACTAAAAAATTATTTAAACCCCATTTTCCAACATTCTGTAACATTAAAAAAAAAGGGATAAAAAAGTTTAGTGTTTGAATTTGGGGCCAAAAAAAAATCACCCCATGCTTGGGGGAAAAGGGCCCCACGGGAGTACACTGCACGTTTCAGTACCCAAGTTTTAAGGAAACAAAAAGGGGTTTTAGGAAGGTTTTTAAATATAACCTTTAAATAAAATAACGAGGGAAAAGGTGGTGGAAAAAAAATTATAATAACATTTAAAAACTGGAGGCGGGCTCCAATTTATGTGAAGGTTTTATTGCAAACATCCAAGAAAAATTTAAAACCAAAATGCGTATATTATGGACCCTGCTCAAACACCGGTACATAATGCGCCCAAAGGGGTTTTAAAAACGGGGTGATTGGTTTTAATCGCCCGAAACCATGGGGAAGTTTGAAATAAAACCACTGTAAGGGTAAGTTCACCACAAATGTCTAACCAAACCCTTATGGCGGCATGTAAATGTTCATGCCGCATTTCGACTGGTTTATAAGTGCCTTTCTGGCCAAATTTGGGACTTTAAACACCGAGCGGGGGGCCCCCCTTCATTTTCTTTTCCCTGGCGCACAGTACGCGTTTTGGGGTTTTTTAAAGGGCTTTATCATAGCAAACCCAAAGGTGCTAGGATTTTTTCCCCTTTTAATTGGGGGGGTTGTATTTCGGGAAAAAAAAAAGATGAAAAATACAGCCCCAGCCAGGGGATTTTTACCATGTGCAAGGCCCTTTTTTTTTGCCCGCTTGTTAAAATCAGCTTAAACTTTTAAAAAGGGTTTTTTAAACCCCTTTTTTGGGCCCTTCAATAAAGGGAAAGTTTCTTTTTATTTAGAGGGGGAAAGGGGGCCAATTTCTGGGAATTTTCCCAAAAGACACCCCCCAGCTACCTTTCCCAAATCTTTCCTAAAAAACCATCACTCTCCAGTAGGATTAAAAACCTTTCCAGTATCTATGCTTCTTTGGGGGGGGGGGGGTATAAACCCAAACCGGCCCCCCAAACCAAAAAAAAGAAAGAATAATGGTATATTAAATGAATGGACCTTTAATTATAGTTGTCAGAATGCCCCTTTAACAGGATTTTACAACATCCTGAAAGTTTTTATTGAAAATAAAAATCACTCACCCCTGGGGAAACCCCCAGATCTTTTTTACAGCAATAACCAAATTCACCCAAAGGGAAAGGAAAAAAAGTGTTTTTTTCCCAAAAAAAATTTAAACCCACCAAGTTTTTGTTTAAATTTTTTGGTTTCAAAACCCAACACACCAAAAGGGGGCAATTATGGTGATGGTTTGAAACCTCGTGATTTCCCCAATGGAAGATGGTAAGTATTGGAGGGTTGTTTCTCCCCCAGAATAATACCTACAAAATAAGAAAATATTAATAAAAATTAAATTGATAGTTTTTACAGTTTGATGTTTTTACAGTTCGAAATAGATGATCTCCATCAGCCCCTGTTAAGTGCGCAGGCATAGTCCATTAGATACACATGCTTCGGGCCTACCTATATCTCAAAGAGTCTTTGGGTAAGGAAACCCGGTCACTGATTGGAAACCCATGAATCCAACGTGAGAACATACAAGCTCCTCATGGCTGTTGTCCATGATCAGATTTGAACCCCAATTCAGTACTGATGGCTGCTCAATGCTCTACACAATGTGCTCTGCATGTAAATGGTCATGCTTATCATATACCAGGATATAGCTAAACCCTGTGACACAGTGTGTAAATTCATATGGATTGTTTACTTAGAGGCTCCTGATGTCTTCATGTAAGGGGGAAATGGGCGGGATTTGACCCCTTGCTACACTGCAGGCATGTGGGGGGACCTATTGTAGAAGGTCGCTTTGGGGGGGGGTTTTTTTTTGGGGGCAACGCCATGCACTTCATGTCCCCCTCATTCCTCACTGCTTGAAAGTCTCCACAGCAGAGCAAGAGGTCGACTTTAGTGTTCTTTTTTTCCCCCCCGGAAGGATAGTCTCGTAGTCTTTAAGTCCCCCATGGCGAAACCTTCCACTCCCAATTCATGGCTGTTGTTCAGGTGCAATATAGAGTTTACAGGACTGATCTTTCCTTACACTGTCATCTGTGCAAACACAAAGGTGGAAATTCATTACATGATGCAAAAACCAAAAGGAAAATACGGAGTAAATAAAAGGGATCCCTATTCGGGGACGTTTCCATCCCAGACATTTATGGCAGCTCGACGGGAGACGCGCCACAAGGGCCCGACCGGGGCAGCTCTACGGGACGCGCCACAACTGCCCGGCAGGTTCAGGTACCATAATATTTTATATAGCACCAACATATTCCAAAGACTTTCAATTTGGGGTACAGTACAAACAAAAAAAAGATTAATAGTAAAAAAGCTACTTACAGATCAGACACGGGTGGGTTGGGGGGCCTGCTCCCAAGGCTTACAATCTACCAGGGTATAGGAAAAAATGGGAAAGTGGAAGTGCTTGGTTTACACAAGGGTCCAGCCATTTTACTAAATTGTGGTAGTATACTAAAGGTGGAAAAAAACCCTGAAACCCCGGGGGATGTACATCTATATACAGAAAAGTACAGTGGTGATTTAAAGGTGTAAAGGGGGGAGTCGAAAATTAGGGTTTTGGGTTTGATATTTTCAAAAAATTTGGATAGCAAACTTTTAGTCAATTCTTTCAAACCTTCCCATTGTTCATGCATTAAAATGTCTCTATATTTATCGTATAATTTTTGGTATACTCAAGTGTTTGTTGCAGTTTAGCTTAGCTGTTCAGTACTCAGAGCATCGCTGCTCCCACAGCTTGTTGCTTGGGGAAGGGGGGAGGGGATCCCTAAAACATGCACAGGGGTGCGTTCTGCCCCGTCCAGTTTCGGGGCGTGTCCCGTGTGGGGGGCGGCAATGCACTGAATACTGAATGCCTAAGATAACCCGCAACAAACACTTGAGTATACCAAAAATTGTACGATAAATATAGAGAATTTAATGACAAGAAGGGTTAGAGGTTTGTAAAGAATAGTGAATAAAAAGTAATAACTAAAAGTTTGCTGATCCTGAAAAAGTTTTTGAAGATGGATCCACGGGATGTGAGGTGTCCTGTATTTTGATCAGTAGGATATACTCGAGTTTGAAGCACAGTGTATGGTGTCTAAATTTTTATTTTAAAATCTTTTAGGTTTTGCCTAAGAAGAGGTGTTCACAGGACACCTTAAAAGGCGGTACGGATTAACAATGCCTGTTCGTCCATCGGGGTTTGAGTAAAAGTAGAAGCGTAGACTCCTACTTACCTCCCGTTCACTCCCGATTCTTTTATCTGGGAAGTAAGCAGTAAATGTTAATTTTTCACGTAACAATCCAGCCCCAAACACAGGCCACCCCAAGTACATGGTCTCTTGGTTAATTGGGTTAAACTGTACTTGAAACAATGGGGCGGGGCATACTTATTCCCGGATGAACAGGGCCGCCGGGAAGAAGGAGTCTTAGCTTCTATTTTTACTCATACCCCAATGGACGAACAGGCAATATTGGGGCCCAGGACACCCCTTTAAAATTATGAGGGTTATGAGTGTGTCTGATTGTACAGGGGAGAACTGGTGCAGCACAGGTGAAACCTTGGAGATGGACATGGGAGGTTCCGGTGATTGATGGGACAGAAGGTGAAGCTTCTGTGCGGGTATTTTTTTGGGCTACTGTACGAAAAGGCAGCGTCTTTTTGCACACAGGCTTGTGTTGCGCTACAGGTTCTGTCGGTGTGCACGTGCATTTTCTCATCTGCCCAAAAGATTGGGCATGGGATTGGTAAAAGAATTTAAATTAATTTCTAAACTATATGCAAAAACCCCCAATCACCGTCACTGCAGCTTTATAATAGTTCCCCTGAATAGATCCATACAGGAAAAATAATACTTTTACCGGCTTCTACTAATGAAGCAAAGACATATACAACCCAAAGCCCGGGAAGGCTGCACCCGGGCCCTGACTAGTAAAAAAACAAGGAAAAAAGGACCGGGAAACAAAACAGCAAAAAAGTATCCAGGCCCCGATCTACAGAATGATCGGGCACCCCCCGTGCAGGCTACGAGCGCCCCCTACTTTATTCATGGAGTCCACCACCCCCAATCGCTCACCCACCTCCAGATCACTGCCCAAATCCCAATACTAAAAAGGCTGCGCGGGCCCCTTTATTTTAGCAGGAGTTATTGGACGGTGCTTGATGACTCACGTGGGCGCTTTTTGGTTTCCATTGAGGGGGTTTCCGGGGTTTCTGCTATTTGAATAAAATGCTATTCCCCCATTGTAAATAGCGTCCACCACAAACCAACAGTAACGACGACAGCTGTTTTACCTTTTAAGGGCCCCAAAAACAGCCCGGGAAAAGGGGAGCGCCGCCTGACGTCACGTGATCGACGTATGGGCTCCGTGACCTGCAGGAGACTGGAAAAGCACAGCTGACAAGAAAAAAAGAGGGAAATAGGGCTTCCCGGGGAGTTACGCTGCGTAGTAGCTAGCAATTTTTGCTGTTTTTGATAAGCTAAAATTCCCGTGACCTGGAGACGTAAGTAAAGTGGGGGCGGGGAATAGGTAACCCCTTTTAGTTATAACTAGAAAGGGGGAGGCTCTGCCAGCCTTTAAAATGCCTGGGTGAGCCCGGGCGCCACCCGTCTCCATATCTTGCTGTGGGGCTGAGGGGGGTACGCTTCCTGTTATCCGCTATTTTAGAAGCGTATCTCTTTGGGAGGTTCTCCAATCAAAAAAGCCGCCTCCTGATCATTGATGAGTGTAGAGGTGTGTCTTTGCTTTTATGTTATGTTTTGTTATGTTTAAACCTGGTTATGTTCCTCCTGATTCTTAGATTTAGTATATCTTATTGCTGGTTTCCCACTCGCCCATATCCCTCCACCCAGCGCAGTCTGATGAATTTGGCACAGCTATGGGAGCCCGGCCTTTTCCATCCAGAAATTTTATGCCAGCCTTACATCTCAAGGGGGCCCTTGTAAATAGGTTACACAATGGGAGCTTTGATCACTGGGGGGGGGCATTGTTCAAAGATTAAAGGGGTTGTTTCACTACATTGTTCATCTCACCTTGTCCCGTTTGTTTGGGTTTTATTTTTGAATTGGGTTGGGGGTTTATGGCTTCTACTAGGCGCAGTGGAAGCAGGTCTGTTGTTTTTGGGCAGGCGCTGTCAGGAGAGTCACACGGTCTGTGCATAGGACAGACGCTGCAGGAGGATAAAAACGGTCTGTAGTATACCGACGACGCTGCAGGAGAGATCCAAGGTCTGTAGTATACCGACAGACGCTGTCAGGGAAGTCACACAGGTCTGTAGCTATAAAAATGGCAGCAGTGGCCTGTTTTGAAAAAAAAGCAGTGTGTTTTTTTAATGCTTTAGAATGACTTTAAAATAATATTTGGCTACAATGTACTGTGATCCCAAAGAAATTTGGGTCCCTTCTGGCCAATTGGGTTTAGGCAAGTATTTTTAGCGTCAGAACCCACATATATACGTATTTTTATTCAAACAACCACTTAAGGGAAAACTGTCGCCCAATTTTTTTTTTTTTTTTTATTAAATCAAGACCCTGGTCCATATTTTTTCTCTCAGTCGGGGTTTTTTTTTCCCGATTGTGATTTCCTTATTCGGCCGTTATATATGATTGTGGGGGAAGACATTCTTGCTTGCATGCTTTTAAAAGGTGGAGAGATACTTTACAGCAGCTTCAGCCCTAGGATTCTTAGACCCTTTTGCCCATAGATTGTTTTTGGAGGAGTTTTTTTTTCATGGGGGGAGGGGGGGGGGGAGGGGGGGGGAGCTGTGGGAAACTCCTCTTGTGATGGTGGTTTTCTGTGTTATTTTACACATTGGGTTCCTTTCAGTTGACACTGCTTTTACCGTGAGCAGACACTGCTGAAAAATCTCTAAACAGAACAGGAAGTGTCAGATGACTTTTAGGCTTAGTGGCCAAAGTAAAAGCTGCAGGACTTAAGAATTATTAAAAAAAAAATTGAAAGTGATCTGGAAAATTAAAAAAAAAATAACCAAAAATTCTTAAAAAAATGTGTTTAACATAAAAATGTGAGTTAAACAATAAGTCACTTTTTGATGACACATTCCCGTTAATGAAGTGTATAGCACACGAAACGTGTTGTTTCGAATAAAAATACTTATATACAGTGGTGTTCTGAGTGCTATAGAATACTTGCCTAAACCCAATTAGCCAGAAGGGGTCCAAGATTCTTTGGGATTACGGTAAATTATATTTCTATGGTTCCTCTCTCAACTTGTTTTCTCGTGGTCTGTGCAAGCAAGAAGCAGCTGGTTCTCATCAAAAAACCTTGTTTCAAAGTAAATAAGGCTCACGGAGAGTTGTGCTTTCTGATTTGTAAAATTATAATCCCTGTTAAAACATAACTTTTACTAGATCATCTAAAATTATACTTCCTAAACCCCTATATACTACCACAACACACCTAAATGATACAGCATACTAAATATCATCCATCAGTGGAGTAATCGCCCTGATAAAGGGCGGCTCCGCTTTAATGACAGATAATATCACTGTATACGTGTATTACAAATTCTTTAATCACAGCTATCCCAACGCGTTTCCCCATATTAATTTTGGGTTCATCAGGGGATTCAAAAAAACTCTCCTCGCTGTGGAATAAGAATAGGGCTTTTTAAAAAGCATATACAATCTACCCTTATGAGGGAAATAAAACCCACCGTATGGGTGAGATAAAAAAAAGTGTTACTTGGGCTTAAAAAGCTCCCAAAGGTTTAAATTTAAAATTTCCTCGAAAGCCCTTTTTGGTAGGTTTTGGAAACCCGGGGATAAAAGGGGGGAAATACAGAAATGTTTTCATTTTGCCCCCCTTAAAATTAAAATTTTACTTGGCCCTTTAGTTTTATAAAAATTTTAAATCCCTCCCTTTTTCAATTTTAATGTTTTTATTGTTTTATCCCTTATTCCCGGGTTTTTACTTAAATGGGGGCGAAATGCCCCCCCTTCCCTTTACTTAGTCGGGCCCGTTGGGGGAATTTTTTGTACTGCGCATGCCCGGTAAATAGAATAAAATTTTCATTTTCCGGTTCATTTCGGCCCGAAAGCAACCCTACCTTATACAAAAACCCCCATATTTTTCACGGGCATTGGGGGCGTCTTGGGAAAAATTTTCTGCGCATGCCAAGGGGAAAGGGTTTCCCCCGGCAAAATGCGCACAAAATTAAAAAAACCCGGGAAATAAATCTCAAACGCCCGTCCCATATTACATCGCTTCATTTAAAAAGACAAACTGTTTCATTTCCCGGTCAGCGCCCAAGGAAAACCCCAAAACCAATACACCCGGCGGGGCCGAACCAACCCCTTTTTACTAGGGAAAAAACCCGGGGCGCAAACACTACTACCGCCAGACCGCCAATTGCTGCTAACCCCCACCCCCCAAATTTTTTTAAAAGGGGGGCCCTTTTTCGGGGTGTAACGGATGTTTAGAGTGAAACATGGGCTTTTAATTTCAGGGTAAAATAAATTCGGGGAAAACAAAAAAATTCCCTTTGTCTTAGTGACTTTAAAAATTTTTGGGGAATAATAATTTAAAATCAATTTGAATAAAATTTAAAAAAAATTGTAAGGATTTAATAAGGGTTTACATAAAATAGGGTTTCCAAGTCGGGGGCCCCGGGAAATTTGGGGAAAGGCCCCTTTGTGCCCCTTTTTTATGGGGAATCTTTTTTGGGGGGGCTGGGGGGGAGGCCCCCTTTGGGTATCCCAAAACGGGAGACGATCAGGGGCCCAACCCCCAAGATTTTTTTCGGGGGGAAAAGGTTTAATTGAGGGACATTTCGTCCTCTCGGGGAAGTGCAAGGTGTTTTTTTTTGGGGAGTTCGTTGCCGCTTAAAAAAAAACGGTTTGGTTTTGCACTTTCCAACTTTTAAAAGTGCAAGAGAATCGTTTACCCTTTTTTGGATGTCCTTTTTTTTAAAATTTTTCCGGGGGGCAATATCCTACGGATTGTATGGGGAAACCCACAGCAAACCAAAGCTTTTGAAACATTGGGGGGTAATTTTATCATCCTTTCCCCTGTAAGGGGGAAAATTAACCGGAAGGGGCCCAAAATTCCTGAGATTTTAAAAGAAAATTTTTGCTCCAGAGATG
>JAODAL010035222.1:0-43209 GCA_025379985.1 Phyllomedusa bahiana | reverse complement strand
GCTTATTTTTCCCCCCGGGGCGGATTGGGAGCGGAGACGCGATTACTGTTTCAATAAAAGCAGTTAAAACCCTAAAATTTCGGGCTGCGGGCATTGGCCCCTAAAAGTACTGAAGCCAATTCCCGCGAGTACGGCCCAATACGTTTGGCAGGAATTAGCTTTTGAGTCGAGGGCCTTTTTAACTCAGAAATCCTGCTGCAAATTATATAAACCTTTATGTCACATAGCTCAGCTTCTTTCAATCTATCATATCCTGCTCTTGGAGCAGCGAAAATCACCCGACATTCATTTTAAAGTCTTGGATCATGTCCCCCAGGCTATACAAATTATAAATAACAATTAATATGGTCTTATGCTTAGTGCAGTTGGACTAAAACTAAAAATGTGACATTTATCAATGTATGATTAATCTGGCAAGGTCTAGTCTAACTTTACACCCTTTATTTGTTGGCTTAATTTGTTAAGCTATTCCCCTCGTCAACCACAATGCAAAAGTGTCTGAAAAGAGGGGAGACCTATTTAAACAAAAAAAAAAAAAAAAAAAAAAAAAGACATACTGAATACCCTACAACTGTTGCTGGCGAAACACAAGCTAGTGCTGGCAGCATTTTAGTCTGGGGAATGATTTTGTGGCATTAGCAAGGCCCATGTGGAAGGCACTCAATCCATTTGGGTAAGAATGCATTATTGCAGATCAAGTACAACAATACATGGAGATTGTCATCCTTGGTGCAAATGGCATCTTCACGTGGCTAGAAATGTCCAACACTGGTTGAACCAACTCTTGCCCCCTAATTCTCCAAACTCAAACCAAGTCTTGATCGTCATGCACTGGAATGCACTGCATTTAGAATAGTTCCAAATACCTGTGAAGATCTACTAGGACATTATGGAGTCACTCCTAACCTGTCTATTTGCTGTCCGTGCTGCTCATGGCAGTTATTAAAATGTGACACCACGGATTACCTACTGCGGTTTCTACAATTCTCTAATTCATATGTAGGCTTAGCCCAGGTAAGAATCCTCTATGCATAGATTGTAGCACAACAATAAAGATATCAATATGAAATTCACAATAACTGTGCAGAAGACAATTAAAATGGACAGCGAAATTCAATTTTATTAAAAAGTGCAGCAGTAAACAGGGTCAAGTTAAAGGTCACTTTCTAAACAGGTTAACCAAGTCATCACAAGGCAAAGCGAGTTACAGTTATCTACAGATCACACGTAGGAAAACAAAGCAAAATACTACGAATACCTGCAGCTCGCAGCTAGAAATACCAGTGCAAAGTATGTGTGGTCCTAGACAAGTAGTGCTAAACCATGGCCTTATTCCATGGGTTTATTGTGTGGATCCCGACAGCACACCAGCAAGACAACCAATGGATCTCAAGCTATGATTGAACAGACTTTGCAAAATACGGGGCATTATCGTAAAAGTGTTTTGTTTTTTTTCTTATAGGAGAAAGTGTTGGCTTTTTTTAATGTGCCAAGAATATCAGTGGGATGTGTGATTTAGTATATGTTTTTTAACGATAAAAAAGGGGTTGGATCTTTATTTTTTAAACATGCTACAAATGTCAGTGGGCTGTGTGATGTACTATAGTTTACAGATTAGCTTCATTTACTTAAAAGAGTATTTCTATCTCACACATTCATGGCCTATTCACAAAATAGGCCATAAACACTTGATAGATATGGGTTCCTGAATCTATCAAAATAATGGGGTTTCAAATACAACAGAGTACACTTGCTAGCTCAGCTGTGTTAGGAAATCCCAGAAAAGTCAATGGAGAGTGACACATCTGTGACCACCTGGTTTGGAGGACCCCATTCTGAAGATAGGTGCAAGACCCCCAGGTGGAACCCACATCTGTCAGACATTCATAAATATGTGAGATGGACTCGCCCCTTTAAATTAGGTTAAAGGGGTTGTCTCATTACAAGGATTACTTTTTATGTTACAGATCTTGCAAAAACAAGTCACTTTGTAATATGTGTTCATTAACAGTGGCCTACCTATTCCTAGATATCCCCTCTTGTATGGGCTGCATCAGCTCCTCAGATCGCTATAGTTACAGACCTGTTCAATCTCTCATGATAGACTGTCAGCACTGGTTGCTATAGCTACAGACCTGGCTTCTACTGCAGCCTCGTAGAAGCCAGTAAACACGCCCCTGAATTCAAAATGAAACCAAGAAAACAGGACTGAGGTGAGATGAATCAGTGTAGTGAGACAACCCCTTTTAGCTGCAATATGAAACAAAACTCTTGGACAGACACAACTACTGCTTCTGGGGGGAAAATAATTAAAACACAAAATCCCTTATTGCAGTCATATTTATTAAAAGTTTATACATCACTGTGACTACTTGCCTTCTACGTAATGAGCTGTGTGCATGGTCTGTCCCACAATTGGAGGAAAATATGAGAGCAGCATGTGTTATTTCCCTAGGTGAACAGTTAACATAATGGATCATAATCACAAGCACATAATGAACATCTTGATCAGTGTAATAAAGCCCTGATGAATGTTAACTTTGTGACAAAAAAAAAAAAAAAAATTATAGAGAAAGAGGTCACATATGTGCAGTGGTAGAACAGGATATATATATATATATATATATATATATAATATATATATATATATATCATATATATATATATATATATATATATATAATAGTATTAATATACTGCATTACTGTCATCAAAACATTCCCCCCTCAAAAGCTGCAAAACAGAAAACCAAATATAAAAATATTGTGCAGCTTTTCATATCGTACAAGACATGATGTTACAAACGTTATCCATTATTAGATTTTTTTTTTCTGTTGATATTTATGGAGCTTATTTTGATGCAGGACTATGGTTCCTGTGTGATAAAAAACACTGTTTCTGCACTTGATAAAACAGTTGCTGCATATCATGTAATAAATTTAGAAGTACCAAAAACCATACTGAAAAGTACTTTGGTTGATAGTAAGGAAAAAACAAATATTTACAGTTCAACACTGATTTGTGAGTGTAGCTGCAAAAATGAACTGGCTCATCTATCACAAGTTATGTGATCTAAAGTTTCTATCTGGTTTTATAATTGCATTCATACATGTACATCAGTAATTCATACTCTAGCTATGTCCATAGATTGTGCTGTTTGGACATGCGTGTATTTGAACATCACATTGCCACATGGACAGAGTTAATTTCAATGGTAAAGTACTTGTGTAAATTTCTATGAGCCAGACATAAAAGTATAGAAACTCCTAATTGTTTTCCATGTATAAAAATTCACAATCATTTGAAATAAATAGAAAAACTAGAATTAGATTGATATATAAAGTATTCTAAGTTTCTAGATAAAAGTTTGCTGACAAGGTTATGCAGCAAAAAAAAAAAAAAAAAAAAAAAAGCAACCTTGCTATTGTACTAAAACAGCCATTATCAACCTGAAAGTCCAAAAGATCAGAAGAAAATTAAAAACACAAATGTATAAAATTATGAATGCCGATACCATGCCACAGACTTTTTTTTTAGGGCACTGAACAAAATGGACAGAGTACCATTGCTAGGCATTTCTAATGTGAAGGCGTTGAACCTACCAAATACCTTTTAGTGGTCTCTTGTTCTTATTCCTGTTGACCTTCAAGAATTAAAATTCTTGTCATATAATCAAACTACTGATTCATTTCCTAAGAAAAAAATATTCATAAACTGCTATTCAATGTTGCAGTATTCAGAAACAACTGGCTTTAACGTGTATCAATCTCCGCTCCTAGTTTCCCTTCTGAACTAGTTTTAGATCTCCTACAAGGATCCAATTGAACTTAAAAATTAATTTACTATATAAAATAAATATATATTTATAATATATATATATATATTATATATATAATATATATATATAATATATATTATTATATATATATATGTGTGTGAACCCTATATATGGCCATGTCAGTGAGAATAAACATCCCATATGAAGGTGCTTAGATAACCATGAGTTTCCCTTTAATACATAACCTTGGATGTTTTACTCAGAAGTAGAGTGGTAATGCAAAAGAACAATGAATGAAATACACTGATAAGCAACTGAATTTTTTTGGGGCAGATACGGTGGTTATAATTTCTCAAAATGAAGAGTCTCGTACTACAGATCACAGTGGTTGCCCAATTTAAAGGGACATATGGGTCACCAACTGATCTCTGTTTCATGTACAATCAGCAGCACATACTCATGTCACATAGCTTTCAGGATTTCCATAAACCTTGCTTGTGTGAAATTATTAACCTAAATATTTCTTCCTAATCAAATAAATCAAGGTGCTTATAAAAACGGTCACTGTATAGGTGGACTGTGCCAACCTAACTTTGTCGCATTTTGTTTTATTCATATTCCATTTTGTTATTCCTAAACCTTAAGGATCCTATACATTTAAAGTTCTGGCCAAGTTTTGTAGAACAAAGTTCAATGAAGTTTCAGCATATAGTTTAACTATAATCTTATAAAACTATACCTTTTAAAAGGAGATTATAAATGAAAACAGGTAACAGCAGGAGCTTTATCTGCAGTTACTGCATATTTCTTATGTCGGTGACTTGTCATAATCCTAGTAGCTGCTTCTTAATGAGGTTGTCTCACCATGCTGTTTCACTGAGCCAAAAGTAGTTTTAGGTCATGCATTCTGTCTCCTCCCAGTCAGGCTATGTGTGGTTCTATAGCAATTATTAGCATATCAGCTGGGCATTCACAGCTATTCTAATAGCACTGATATAAGAGCAGGAGAGGTTATCTATAAACGCAGAGAGCTACAGAGCCCAAAGTAAACAAACAGAGGAGACTAATTACTTGTTTGAGATAACACACTGTTTTTAAGCTGCTGGCAGTCCATGCTGTGATGATGTCATCCCTGCCATCAGAGCAGGTCAGTAACCAGAGAAACCTGTGTGCACTCAGAGCTGATAACATCTGTCTTATCTTCTCAACAAAGCAATTTGGAAAAACTTTTCAATTACCAGTCCCTACATGATCGAAGCTCATCTTTGTAGCGAGACAACCCCTTTAAGAATCAGCATCCACCGGGCTAAGGAAATATTACTGTTTAAGCACCCACCTGTTTGCTTAACATATGACCACATGATAAAGTCTAGAGGATCCAAGTATAAGACAATTAACAGATCTGATGATTAAACAGCATTAAAATTAGCTATGAGGTCTACTGCTGTCTTAAAAGCCGGATATGTGTTTAGCATATCTAAATAACAAAAATATTTTTGTTACAAAAATAATTTGATTACAAGACATTAGTGCCAAGCAATAGAGTTTAGTTTTCACAGATCAAACAAATCTTCATTGCTTTTCAGATTGGCTAGAAAACAGAGAGATGATTAGTTCTTTTCCCTTTATCATAGAAAGGATCACCTTTTTAATAACTTAAGCCAATCAACCACAGCATTGAGAATCTCCGCCACTAGGGGCCTAAACATATTAATGGTCCTGGTGAGAAAACATTAACATGGCCGAGATACCATAATTCACAGATTTCAACAAGGGTAGCCAGCTTTTGATTAAGTCCTGCACAAAAAAATTACAGCAGTAGGCCAGAAGTCTCCAAGGCTAGTAGTAGGCAATCAAAAGACCAGCTCGATTACTTCATCAAAGTGTTGTATGTGAGAAGTAGACCCTCTAAAGTAATGAGCGCTGCTTAAAAGACTTCCTGATCAACATTTGGCTTGGGTCACCTTGATTTCTGAACATCAACATTGGGTCAAACCGGTACCTGCAAAAAGAACATTGTTACATAATTCCAGTGTTGCTTTAAATATATATAACATTAATGGTTTGTCACTTTCTATGGTGCTTTGCTTACTACTTGCATATGTTGCCTGTTTGTTAGGGATCATCGTATATATTTCCAGTCTGGTTGTAACTAATATATATATCAAAGTCAAATAAGCAAGGAAGCCCAAAATAGCTATGTTTCGTCATGCAGGCCTTTCTTGATGCCTTGGGAATAATTGTATATTGGATTTTGAAGAGTTTGGTGGAGCTTAAAGGGGATGTATCGCTTCCTTAGTTTGGCTGATTCATACAGCTGAGCTTCTCAAATCTAGGAATGCAGGGGCGTTTCTTCCCCTCCCAGCAGGGTGACATTATCCCCCCCCTTCACTGCTGGCTCCCAAGACTCCCCCCTCCCTGAGTCCACATGTCACTGTGTCTCTCCCTACCAGTCTTATTTTGTAAGAGCTGTATACATACCACAGGCTGCATTCAATCTCGACTCAGCACTGATCTCTCCTCTCACAGCTGGACATGTGTTACAGTTGAATCCAGCTCTAAGAAGGGCACAGATCTCCCTTCTATGCAGGAGAGTTAGGCACCGGGACAAAACGGTTATGTTTTCTCATTATAGAATCTGCTGCAGTCTGTTTCTGCTAGGTGTGGAGAGAGAAAATGCTACGGCCCCTAGCTCTGAGTCAGGCAGGGATCGACACACAATTGTGCTGTTTCCTGATTGTGTAAGCCCTTCAGTGTAATTCTGTTTCTTCTGGCTGTGTGCCGGTGAAAATGTGCCGGTCCCTTACTGAGTGAGAGACTGCTCTCTCCTGTGAATTCGACCAGGGAAGGGGGGGCTGTACAGAATGTAAATGAGCTCTCAGCAGTTAGAGGGGATGCAGGATGCACACGGAAAGTGTACAAAGTGGCTGTGCGACGCTTTGCTATGACATCCATTCAAGTTGCTTGTTTTCACTGTCCCCTTATTCTGAAGACCATTTAATGAAATGATAAAACCCCTTTAACCCAAAGGAAGCAAGGCATTTCCTACTCTGATGCACACGTTACCTCTGCTCTATATAGTACATTACTTACAACCATTAGATTTTATTACAACATCAAATTGTTGTGGTTCTCCAGTTAACTCCAATAATATGTGTGCCATCCAAAATAATTCTTCAACTTTTTATAGATATCTTGTTTTTTGTAGCAGTAGCTTTAAGTGACGTAGTTATACGTCATCAACAAAGCTTCTACATTGGGTAAATCAGGCTTCACTGTTATTGTTCCAATAAAATGTATTACCTGGGATCAAATACCCCGGGACTTCGACAAGAAACCCCAGAACAGGACTGTAGGATCATGAGCCGATGGTTCATCTTTTCAAGAATCTCTTGGTCTATCGTCTTAGCGATGTTTGTTAACTGGTTTGGATCTGCTGTCAAATTATAGACTTCCACAAAGACCTGGGTTCCAATATAACAGCATGTATCAAAATTTAACATATACGTATAAAGTTTTAGTAATAGTCTATGGTCAAAAAGACAAATATTCAGCATATGCCAAAAACATATACAAAATAAAACAGGAGTTTATTTAGTAAATGACACTAGATCTTACAAAATAGAAATTCACATCAACGTACCTCTGCATCATCAAACTCACAATATTGCAAGTCATGGTCTTTAGAAATTGTCCTCACACAGGCATATGTGTTGTTGTAAGCATCTTCACATACACAATCTGGGAAACATTGCTGGAATATACAGTAAAAGGTAGAATTAACACAATCTGTGGCAGTATGAAATCATACAGACATGCAGAGCAATGCACCCATACTGTTACCAGAAGCCTAACACACAAAGCCCCAGCCCCCATCTGCATTTATACATGTACTGTGCAGCATTGATTAAAAGACACTGATGGCATATCAATAGGATGTGTCATCAATGCCCAATAGGCGGGGTTCCCTCCTCGGAGCTCTAAAATGTTCAAAACGAAGAGCTGCTTGGGGCTCTCCCACTGAAATCAAAGGGAGTTCGGAGTACAGCAAAGCGGTGCGATCTGCTGTACTCGAAACACCCATGGAATTCAATGGGAGAGCCCCAACCACCTCTTCTCTGAAAACGGAGAGGTTTTGGTAGCATAGACTATCGATCTTCTATCAATCTCTATAGTGGGAATACCCCCTTTAAGCCCAAAACAACAAATTAATTTAGGTATGTATAACTTGAGGTACACTTAATAGGGTTGTCCGGATCAAATTAAATAATAAACTCTTCGTGCCAAATAAAAACTAAAAAAAAAAAAAAAAGTATAATCACCTTTCTCTGTTTCTTCGCTCCAGCGCTAGGCCTCCCTGGTTTTCTGCTTACCTCCCTTTCTCTTCTGAATGGGATGTCACCGCTGCAGCCAGTGATTGGCTACAGGGGTCACATGCCACTCCTTTACATCACCATTTGGAAGTGAACCAAGAATGGTGATGTAAGCAGAGGCACATGTCATCTCCAACTTGGAAGAAAAGGGAAGGTTAACAGAAGACCGGCGAGACCCAGCACTAGAACAGAGGGAGCAGAGGAGTGCAAGTACAGATTTTATTTTTCATTCTGTTTGGCACCAGCAGCTTATCATTTAATTTTGACTTGAACCAGACAACCCCTTTAAATAAAAGGCTTTTTTGCTTATAAAAATAATAAGACCTACTGTACCAATGTACGCCTCCGAAGTCATACAAACCTTTGTCAGAATCCTTCCATTTTTTTTATTTTTTTTTACATTTACCATATTAAAAAGGATTATTTTTCTCTAGAAGGAATGCATGGAGCTACAGTCTCTGTAGCTCCACAGTACATAAACATAGTTTTTTCAGCCAAGTCCCTTTTTAACCCCTTCAAGGAGTAATAAGCAGATATACTGGATTCGCCAAAGTCCAATTAGACTGTAGTTTAATATCCAAGGACATGAATAATTTAAGCCAGTCATGGAAATAGGATCCAACTGAATGCATACCACCATTTTAGCTCTCTTACAATTGCTAACCTGTCATAGACTTCTGGTTATGTCACAATACAGGCAAAAAAAACAATTCAATACTCTAACATTCAGATTGTGTCTAACAAATTGCTTGCAAAAAAAGATGACTATGCCATACAGTTAAAGAGAACCTTACATGGTTTAGCCACCCCTTTCGAGGCAGCACAACAATGACGACCTTTTTTTCCCAGTCTGTGTCCCTTATCTTCAAAATGCAGCGTTTTAAACATTTATACTCAAATTTGGCAGTCTGCACCCGTTCGCCAGAGAGGAGTAGCTTATTCGGAGCAGGTGTTCCCCCCACCCCCAATTTTATTCATAGGGTTTCTCCCTATTAAAAGAAATAGGTTAAATTTGGGCCGAGGGGGCTAACACCTGCTCATGAAAAAGCGGACTCATCTTGGTAAACAGCTGCAATATCCTTTTTGAGCATTAAATACTCAAACCCTGCCCTTGCAAAAAATTTAAGGGACACCGGGGAAAGAGATGTCTGACACTAGTTTTTCTTCCTAACAAGGGGGGCATAATCTATAGACAGTTCTCTTTCCAACGTTTAGGGGACATTTTAAAAACTAATCCTATGAACTCTCCCAAATGATGTTTTAAAAGGTTAATTCTGTGAAAAAAAATTTGGGGAGCTCTCTCTTATACCTTGTTATTCCCTCTAGAAATTTTTTACTGATCGTCAGATGGGTTTCCCTTTCCGTGTTTCCCAAATTTGGCAGCACTGACTGTACAATATCGGAATGCGCAGGGACACAACCCTAGGTGGTAATACCTTCATAACATGTTCAATTATAAATTTCTAGAAGAAATAACAGATGAATTACACAACATGGAGATCCAAAGAGAGATGCTCCAGAATGGTTATAAACGGGGAATATTAGTATTTTCTAAAACAGCCACATCAGGAATAGCCACGTCAGGAATAGCCACAGGGCCGTTCATTATGGCACCGTTGGCATTAGCGAAGGTGGGGTGTGAATCGGTTTAGTTACACTTTATCATATTGTGAAACAAACTCGAAAACCAATTTATCAAACCTTTTAACAACACAAAGTCAAATACTACATACAGACACTCCAGGTCCAAGAGCAGGACATGCTGGATCAGTGCGATTCACACCTTCTCCTTGATATTCTACCAAAATATCTGTTCTCCAGGTTTCGTTACCGTTTTTCTAAAAAAGTAAATAAATAAATAAATTTTTTCAGAACATGGTCTTGAACACATAATGGATATTGTACAATTACAGTATGTATCGTTCACCCTTAGGGTATGTTCACATTATGTATTTGTGGAGCGTATTTCAGCACGTGATTGCACCGAAGTACGCCCCTCAAATACAGTAAAATCAATTGACAAGTACAATGCTCATTGAGAACTGTTTAAAACCACCGCGCCTTCATTTAGTCATTCAAACCGGTCACTTTGTTCAGGCGCTTATAAAAAAATAAATAAATAAAAAAATACAAAGATTGGGAGCAGAGAGCCTTTTTTTTTATACATATACAGTCCATATGAAAAAAGCCCTGGGCACCCCTATTAATCTTAATCATTTTTAAGTTCTAAATATTTGGGTGTTTGCAACAGCCATTTCAATTTGAAAAATCTAAATAACTGATGGACACAGTAATAATTTCCGGTTTGAAAGGGAGGTTTATTGTACTAACCCCAAAATGTGCAATATGCTTTAAACCCCCAAATTTTTGACGGGTGCAAAACTTTGGGTACCCTTATTTTATTGATTTGAATACTCCTAACTGCTTTTTTTCTGACTTTCTGAAGCACAACATTGGGGTTTTGTAACCTCACTGGAGCTTTGAACTTCATAGCCAGGTGTATCCAATGATGAAAAAGGGTTTATTTAAGGTGGCCAATTGCAAGTTGTTTTTCCTATTTGAATCTCCTGTGAAGAGTGGCCCTCATGGGCTCTTCAAAACAACTCTCAAATGATCTGAAAACAAAGATTGTTCAACATAGCTGTTCAGGGGAAGGATACAAAAGTTGTCTCAGAGATTTAACCTGCAGTTTCCACTGTGAGGAACATAGTAAGGAAATGGAAGACCACAGGGACAGTTCTTTTTAAACCCAGAAGTGGCAGGCCAAGAAAAATATCAGAAAGGCAAGAAGAAGAATGGTGAGAACAGTCAAGGACAACCACAGACCACCTCCAAAGAGCTGCAGCATCATCTTGCTGCAGATGGGTGTCACGTGCATCGTCAACAATACAGCACACTTTGCACAAGGAGAAGCTGTATGGGAGAGTGATGCAAAAGAACCGTTTCTGAAAGCACGCCACAAACAGTCGCCTGAGGTATGCAAAAGCACATTTTAGACAAGCCAGCTTCATTTTGGAAGAAGGTCCTGTGGACTGATGAAACAAAGATTGATTGTTTGGTCATACAAAAAGGGTTTTTGCATGGCGTTCCAAAAACACGCATTCCAAGAAAAAAAAACTTGCTACCCACTGTAAAATTTTTGGTGGAGGTTCCATCATGCTTTGGGGCTGTGTGGCCAATGCCAGCACCGGGAATCTGTTAAAGTTGAGGGTCCATGGATTCAACTCAGTATCAGCAGATTCTTCAGAATAATGTACAAGAATCATGATGGATATTTCAGCAAGAAAATGATCCCAAACACAGCTCCAAATCTACTCAGGCATTCATGCAGAGGAACAATTACAATGTTCTGGAATCCAGACCTGAATATCATTGAACATCTGTGGGATACTTTGAAGCGGGCTATCCATGCTCGGCGACCATCAAACTTAACTGAACTTGAATTGTTTTGTAAAGAGGAATGGTCAAAAATAACCTTCATCCAGGATCCAAAACTGATTAAAAGCTACATGGAAGCGACTAGAGGCTGTTATTTTTTGCAAAAGGAGGATCTACTAAATATTAATGTCACTTTTCTGTTGGGGTGCCCATACTTTTGCACCGGTCAAATTTGGTTTAATGCATTGCACATTTTGTGTTAGTACAATAAACCTTATTTCAATCCGGAAATATTACTGTGTCCATCATTTTATTAGATATATCAAATTGAAATGGCTGCTGCAAACACCCAAATATTTAGAACTAAAAATTATTAAGATTAATAGGGGTGCCCAAACTTTTTCATATGACTATGTCAAGTTATATATCTAGAGATCCATAACTTACAATCTGATGCTTGGCTTTTTTTTTTTTTAACACTCTCGTTTTTCCCCTCTCGCCTTCCTAGAGCCGTATAAAGGCTTTTATTTTGCGGAACAAGATGTAATTCATATTACCATTGAAAATACTGGTAAACTGGAAAAAAATTCTAAGTAGGGCAAAATGTAAAAAAAAAAAAAAAAATGTACTTGCACCATGTTTGCAGGAGTTTGGTTTTTACGGTGTTCAATCTTCGGTAAAAATGAAGTTATCTGTTATCTACAGGTTGATACGCATCCGCCAATACCAAACATGTAGAGGTTTCTGTTATGTTTTGGTGCCGTAAAGAAACATTTTCTATTTTTGAAATATGTGCTATGGCGCCATTTTCTGCGACCAATAACTTTTTGTACTAACACCTACGAACTTGAGTGAGGGTGCATATTTTGCGGGCTGAAGTGTACTTTTTATTGCTAGCGGTTTGAAATGCATACAATGTTTTTGATTACATTTATTCAAATGTTTAGGGGATGTGAAATGACCAAAAACCACAATTTTGGCATTTGCCATTATTTATCTTCTACGGTGTTCAGCGTACCAGATAAATAATGTTATGTTTTAATAGATCAGACTTTTTCAGACGCAGCGATACCAAATATGTGTAACTTTATTATTTAATATTTATTTGTAAAATGGCAAAAGAGGGGCGCTTTGAACTTTTAATTTATTTATTTATTTTTTACAGTTTAAAAATTATTATTTTTTTTTTTTTTTTAACTTCGAGTCCCCGAAGGGTGCTTCATCTCATTTATGCCGCAAAGTTTATTTGTGAGGCCTCACTTGAATCGGCTTTCCTGGCTTCTAGAGCATGTGCAAATGTGGTAGCCTTTCGGCGCGCTCTGTGGTTAAAGTCGACTGTAGCAGATTTCAAAAAAATGCTAACTGCTCTTCCCTTTTACAGTAGCAGACTTTTTGGGAAGTGTCTGGATGAGATAATTTTAGAGGAGATGGGTGGTCGTAGTTCCCGCCTCCCTCAAAAATCACCATGCATGGCAGATTCTCACCTAAAAAAAGATTTTAATTTTTTTTTTATTTGAACCATTGTGGGAAGTTTCCCTCCGTTTGCGTTCTTGGAAGGCGACTTTTCTTGTGGCCATTACATCCATCCGTCAAGTGCCTGAACTGGTGACTCTTTGATGCAGATCTCCCTCTTTGGTTCATCATAAAGACAAGGTTGTCCTATGTCCCGTGTCTTCATTTCTCCTTAAGGTGTTTCCTCAGCCCTCGTTTTGCCGCTTCCCCCAACAGCAATCTCCGCATTGCAAAACATAGTATAACTTAGGATAAACTAGGTCCTAAGGAGTGAGCACTATTCCAGATGTATGTTAAAAAGGCAAAAATTTATTAAAGTCACCTAAAAATACATAGTCCACAAAATGATGCTTTGGGCATAAAGCACGTGCAGGAAATCACTTATGCGTTTCAGAACCTTAGTTCCTTGTTCACAGCCGTTTTTCACTGCATGATCAGCAGTACAAGTGAGCCGTCCAGAACACTGTTTCTGGTCTCTATGCTGAAGCCTCTCAAGTGGGCTCTGATTGCTGCTATGTTTGGGAGTGGTAAGCACCATGCAGTTTATTTTTCTGCCTATATGCTTTATGTTGTCAAGGCCATTCGGATCAATCTCGCTGCCGTTGAATTTTTTAGGCGCCTCGATTCCCTTCATGTTGTTCGAGAAGGCATAGATTTCTGGCAGCCTCTTAGGCTAACATTGCGATACTGGAAGCCTACCATTCCAGGGGTAAACCTCTTCCATTCCGAGTCATCACTCATTCCACTCTAGTAGTCGGTGCCTCCTGATCAGTGCGGCATAATGCTTCGCTTTTCCCAGGTCGGTGTCTCCCAATGATATTGATGATAAATTTGGATTTTTGTACTTGCTGTAAAAATCCTTTTCTTGTCCGATTCATTGGTGGATGGAGAGGGGGGGGGGGGGGGGAACAAATCCCTCACCCTTTTTGTCTCGTTTTATTTTTATTTTAACGGCCTGTCCGTGGAATCGGACTGTGGTTTATCCTTTCTGCTACGGCTGTTATACCAACAGCAGGAAGGATATAGTCCATCTAGTCTGACCAATACGATTGGGTTCCGCTTTGTATCAGCCTCCTAGGGCAAGGGCCTATGCCCAAGGTGCTGTGTCCACCAAGAGAAAAATATTTTATGGCAAGTGCAAAAATAGCAAGTATTTTATGGCAAGTACAAAAATCAGAATTTTCGTACATTAAACCTATACATTTTAAACATGGAATTTGCTATGTGTCTAATGTGGACAATGACGTAATGGAGGCTTCCTTTCCTAATCTTCTGATAGAACAGCCTCCAGATTGTAATGGGTTGGAACATCTCCAAAGTGCCAGATTTTGTGTGGTATTCCCACTATGCAGTGATTAATACCTAAATGCAAGACTTGCTGGTTTCAGACCAGTAAAGTACCCATGCTGACCCTCACACATTACCAAAGTGCTAATGGTGATATGTGCATCAGCAGAATACCATGAAGCAATGGAGGACGGTGGCCTGGTCTGATTAATCATTTTCTGTTATATGATGCGGATGGCCAGCTGCATGTGGGTCGCTTTAGCGAGTAAGAGATGGAACAAGAATGCATTATGGAAAGAACACGAGCTGGTGATGGTGTTAGGATTTTAAGCTAAAAAAAATCCCTTTAAGCGTGTTAAATTTCTTAAATATTACTAGTATATTATCTGTTCTTAAAGCAATTCACGCCATATTATTAGGTGTATTTTCTTAATTTACAACACTACCATTTGCTTTCAAAGTTTGAGTTACAAGACAATGCCTGTACTTGCCAAAATGGGTAAGTATGACATCCCATCCATCTGGGTCTTATTGAGATCAAATCCAGCAATATCCAAGATGGTTGGACCAAGATCAATGTTTGCAACAAGTGCCTGTACAAAAAAACAAAACATTAAGGTATTTAGGTGGTGTTGATAAACATATTCCAATGTGCCTTTCATTAGTGCTTGACCAGAAGAGGAATCATACAACAATGTACCAGACACAGTCCAGTAAGAGAAGCCAAGTCAATGTTTTTAAGTGTTTGTTCATTTCATCTTACAGAATCCAAAAAAAAACAAAAAAAAAACAAAAACTTTTCTTATGTAAACTATAGTAATTATAAATTATACATAAATTATACATATGATGTAAATGGGACACTTTCAAGTACATGATTGCATTCTTATGGTTTCTCAGAAGACTTCACACACAAACATATGTCCACCAGAGAACTGTGTTTTCAAAATGTAAGACAATTTAGGGAACGGTCAGGATCGTTATCCTTGAACTGTAGCTAACTTCCACAGCCTTTGTGTATACCCAATCCAATGTCCAAATGCATTAGTAGAAAGCCAAAGAACAATACACAGGCAATCATGTGATGCCCAGACACAGCCAGCATGAACAGTAACAAGTGTGAACAGAGCTACAAGCTAGCACGACAACAATTTGGAAAATTGTAAAATGTCTGACTCCAAGGAGAAAATGTCAAATGGGTATCGGAAAAAGACAATAAAAAGGGAAGGACCTGCGTCCCCCAATGAATCAGACGAGGAAAGGATTTTACGATAAGTACAAAAATCCAAATTTCTCGTCAATATCATTGGGGGACACAGCACCTTGGGATGTCCAAAAGCAGTCCAAGAAGGTGGGGAGGGAAATCACAAAGAAAAACATTTACCATCAGCGCCAGCCCTTAGCACACCGCTGCCTGAAATAGGAGGATTGAGGCTTGCATGCTCGAATCATGGTCCGGATAACAGAATCCGACAAACCCCAAGATATTAATAACGCGGTTTCAACAGCCACGCCAGCAAATGCAGCTGCGGTAAAGTGGGGGTGGAACAGCGGACCTTATGAAAGGAGGTCTGGCCGCAGTGGAAGAAGACAAGGATCATCTGCCAATAGGGCGACGAGATCCACGTACCAAGCCCTGCGGGGCAATTCTGGGGCAACGAGAATGGCACGCATGCTCTCGGCGTTTGAGAACTTGAGGAAGCAGAGGCCAGAGAGGGAAGAGGTAGATCAGAGCAAACTGACTTTATAGTAGAACCAGCGCATCTGCTGTAAGAGCCAGGGGATCCCGGGTCCAGGATACATACCTCAGGAGCCGATGATTGAGGCAAGACACAAACAGATCGACGTCTGGTGTGCCCCACCATGCCCGAGACGATCGGCCAACCATTTTTCCACTGTCTCACTGGAATGAGAAGCGCGGACAACACCAGAATTGAATGCTCCGCCCAGCAAAGAATCCTTGAGCTTCCATAAAAGCTGCTCGGCTCCTGGTGCCTCCTTGATGATTTAGATATGCCACTGCTGTGGTGTGGTCAGATTGAATCCGAATCGGGCAACCCTGAATGAGGGGTGAACAATCCAACACCCGAGACGGAAGGCGAATAACGCTGTCCAGGGACATTAGAGAGCCGAAGCAACGATTGCCCGCTGCAGGAGGCGCAAATTAAACTGCGTGAAGGGCAGCCACCATTCTGCCGAGAACCTGTGTGCAAGTGCAAAGCTTGTATGGGGTGCGTTCCTGAAGTAAAGAATCTCCCACCCGTAAGTGCTGAACCTTTCTTGGTGGGAGAGACATTCTGGCTACCCGAGTGTCGAGGATCATCCCCAAAAATTCCATCCTCTAAAGCATGCCAATGCGTCCAGGGTGAACCCCATGCCGTCTTGGCAGGCATCCCGTGACAGAGCCTTCACTAGAAGGTCATCCAAGTATGGAAGAATGGTAATGCCCCTGATGCACAGGATCGCCCTTAGGGGCACCAGGATCCTTGCAAAGACACTTGGTGTGGTCCTGAGGCCAAATAGCAGAGCCCTGAACTGGAAATGCCTTGAACCTACTGCGAAACGCAGAAAAAAAAAACTGATGGACCTGGGCGATAAAGAGACGCAGATAAGCATCTTTGATATCTATTGCGGCATGAAAGTCCCTCCGCTCCAAAGACACCACTACCGACTGGAGAGACTCTATGCGGAGTTCCCAAGCTGGGAACTCATACATACCGGTTGAGCTCCTAGAGATCCAACACTGGCCTTACTGAGCTGTTTTTTTTTGTAGTTGTTGTTGTTTTTGGGGAGGCGGGGGGAGGGAGGGGGACCATAAAGAGCTTTGAATAAAAACTTGGGAACTGTTCGGATTCGGGGCCCGGCTTTAATACCCCCTGAAGGAGAAGGACATGAACTGCCTGAAGGAACATTGCCACCCAAGCTGGAGAGGCGGGTGGAGAGGACAGAAAACAATGTATTGGAGGCATGGACAAGAAATTATTCCTGTTCCCCAACGTGACAACTTTGCAAACGCAGGCGTCGTTGACCTGGACTTGCCAGATCTCCCGAAACCGGAGGAGATTGCCCCCCACCCGAGATGAATCCTCGGGGATAAACCTTCAGGCCAAGAAAGACTTGGAGGACGGGCCCTTGGATGACCTGCGAGACCATAAGGATGAGGCTGGCTTGGCCGAGGATCGCTTGGCACCCGTGGAACGAAGGGCCTTCCCTGCAGCCGGTCTGTAGGAAAAGTCTCGAAAGGACTGAAACTGGGGGCGTTTCTTGCATGGACGCTGCCGCGCTGGCTGAATTTGAGGGAGAATGGCGAGCAGCTACTGCATGTTCTAGCTGCTAAACTTCGTGAGAAGTCTCACATAGGAACTTAGCAGCCCCCATGAGCTTGGAAGTAAGAACCAACAGCTTCTCCATAGAGGCCACAGTTGATAGCCCTTGCTGCAGCTGTTCGGACCAGACCGAGCAGACTTTTCTGACCCATGATGATGCAAATGCTGGCCACAGGGATGCCCTGGCTGCCTCAAGGATGGCTTTACAAAAACCATCAAGCCATTTGCGCTGTCACTGAGGGCCGCAGCATTTGAGACAGGGATAGCAGTGGCCCTTGCGAGTCGAGAGACTGTGGCATCCACCGATGGCACCCCTGACTACCTTGTTACTTGGGGCATGTCCCCACGGCACGCTTTTTCAGCCGGTTCTCGGTTTTGAAAACCGGCTATAAAACTTTTACACGAACCTTAATGGAAAATCCACCCGGTGGTTTTTCAGACCACCGGCGGTCTGAAGAACATAGAACTTATTCATTTTTCCGTCCGGTTTTCGGACGGAAGAAAAGGCGCTTCACTGCGGCCGTGTGCACGGCACGAAAACAGGACTAATACTAATAAACCGACCAGTATTTGTCCTGTGCCGTGTAAACGGCCCCTTATTCCTCCGGAAAAGGACAAAGGGTATTCAGTTGGGTAGGGCAGCCAGGTCCTCAAACTCTGTAAGAGTAGGGAACACCAGGTGCTGTCGTTTGCTGCATTTAAATGAAACCTCTTCCTGGGAGGCTGAGACATCCTCATCCTTAACATGAAGGGAGTCTATGACAACCTGGATAAGGGCTTGGACCGCCACTGCAGTTCCGTCGTCTCTGGCTCAGAATCGGAGGAGTCCCGAGTTGAAGAAGCCATATCCAGGCAGGGAGCTTCTCCTTCCACTGTCTGTCCGGAGAGAGCTCAGGTGACAACGAGGAGAGAACACTAACCCTCTTGCACGAACCCTCCGTACGGGATGCGCTGGGCGCAGAGCCTTGGGAGGTGCTAGGCTGGGCTGCAAGCAGACACGGCATACCATCTATGGCCAAAACCATAACCTGAGACAGGTCACTCACTTCTAGCGAGAAATCTAGCCCATTCTGAGACCAAAAACTCTTGGCAGAGAGGAGAGGGCCCCACCGCGGTCACATGAGGAGCTATGCAAAGGGCACTGGGCTGGCCGCAAGAGAATTTTGCCACTGCTTTTAGTGTGCGGGGCTTTGACACTTCCTTCTTGGATAGGGACATGGGTGCAGGGAGCGTGGGGAAAGGATTACTGGCCCTCAAAGGGCATACTACCCCAAGATGCTGTTTCCTCCACAGAAGCCAGTAGACGTGCAGCAAGCATGCAAGATGCCGGAAAATGGCGATTGGGTTCCGCCCCCAACCACCAGATCAGGCTGCCGAAGGTCCTGGCCCATCTTGAGAGAAGCAAGGAACCAATTAGAAGGCCCAAGGTGCTGGCAGGGCCATCTTTTCCATTGGGTACACTAGGCAGTTGCCCAGGGGCCCTACAAGTATAGGGGCCCCAGGTGGTCTTTTTAGGTCCCAGGAATATAAGAAACATACCCTGGATCATATGGTTGGCTTTGCTTATTTAACTGTTTGTGTGTTTTTAGGATGTGCAAACAGTTAAAAACCATGATGGAGAAGGGAGCCAAAGGCTCCCTGCCCTGCCATTATTGTAGGATGCAGGCTGCCAGTGTCCAGACATAAGTGGTGTGATAATATGGGTGTGCTCTGGGGTGGCTTGAGGCATGGCCTAGTGTGAGGTCATGTATTTGGGCAGGGCCCACTGCAGTGCTCTGCCCAGGGGCCCATAATGCTGTTAAGATGGCTCTGGGTGTGGGACAAGCCCAGGAAAGGGCACAGCCTAGGCCTCAGAAGTCGGGGACTAAATTAGAGATCGCGGCCCACCGGAACAGCCCTGGAGCGCAGGAAACGCTGATAAGCAGTGCCTACAGCCCTGGGGAGAGGAAAACCTACCACAGTACACAGTGCCAAGCCTGGACAGGCGGTACCGTGGCGAAAACGCAGCGGTACCACGATTGTTGTCCAGAAAACAGAGCAGTATGGAAAACAAGTCTGCTGCCTCTGCCGATCAGGGGGCCCAAGGAGGAAATAATCCAAGCAGCGCAAGACTCCTCTACTACTGGAACAACTATTGCTGGAGGGCCACAGAAAAACAGAATTCCTTGGGCCCGCCAGCTCCAGAAACGAAAGAGAGACCCCCAACTAACCCCAAATGGAGGAAGATGGGGTACTTACCAATCCGACATCTTTATTGTTGTGGCATCACTCCTTTGGTACCAACGTACCAGGAGGTAGGACTACCGGAATCAGAAAAGGACCGCAAAGGTGGTAAGTGGGGATGGGTGAGCAGCACAAGGAAGCTCAGCCAGCTAAAGATCCAACTGGTTTCCTGACACCCTTAGGGGGGGATCTAGTCACAGAGAAAACAGACTCTGATGTCCCCCTGACAGGTGACAGCCAGAGGGTCTATCACCCTCCAATAGGTTAGAGCCAGGGAGCTCAATCACCCTCCAATAGGTGAGAGCCAGGGGCTCAATCACCCTCCAATAGGTGAGAGCCAGGGGCTCAATCACCCTTAAATAGACGAGAGCCATGGGCTCTGAAAGAGACCTGAAAGAAAACAAAAATAAAAAAATAAGAGTTTTTGTCTGCCTCCTACGGACACTAGGCTAAAACTGAATTGCCTGGCAACAGTAGGAGGGATATAGTCCATCAGGGCGGATCCAACACGTTTGGTTCTGCCTCGTGTCAGCCTCCTTGGGCGAAGGCCTGCACCCAAGGTGCTGTGTCCCCCAATGATAGTGCCGAGAAAAAGAGTCTTGGACTTCAAATGTGTTTACTTAAGTTCCTCAGCATTTAAAGGGAGAAGCAATCAAGTACAGTATCTCACATTTTTTTAAATATTGTATTGCATCTTTTTCATGGGACAGCACTGAAGAAGTTACATTTTGATACAATGTAAAATAGTCAGTGTACAGCTTGTAGAACACTGTAAATTTGGCGTGCCCTTTTGTTTTCAGCGGTTTAGACATTAATGGCTGTGTCTTGAGTTACTTTGAGGGCACACCAAATTTACACTGTTATACAAGCTGTACACTGACTACTCTTACGTAGTAGATGTCCAGCACGACCCAAAGAATCGTCTGCATGCTTGGGCAGACATCCGTGCACTATATCACCAGGATAGGAGCTGGCTGCAAACATTTTCTTCTCTACACTGACTACTCTACATTGTATCACAGTGTCATATCTTCAGTGTTGCTCCATGAAAATATGTAATACATTATTTAAAAAAAATCTAAGGGATGTACTTACTTTTGTGAGATACTGTATCAGTCATTTATGGCTTCTCTTGCGCCTCTCTGGCTACTGGACACTTTACTGTACAATCTATTTAGCTATAATACAGGTAATAATATCTGTGAACCAGAGGTGCGTATTTACAAAATTTAAATAATTTTTTTGTGACATGTTCCAAATTAATCAAGTAAACATGATTTACTTTGGTTTCCAACTCCACAGTTCTCTGCAAAATTTTAACCTTTGTGCACAGAGTTTCGAATTGTTAAAAAGGCAACTATCTCTAGGTGCATCTTTATTAATGACTTCTTACCATTTTACAACTTTTTTATTAAGATATGAACAAGGTTTAAAACTCATTCAAGTCCACTAAACTTACCTTGCTTGCCTGGTTTGGCTGGACCCCAGGTCCTCGGACAAGTAATGGGACTTTGATGTCAAACTCATAGAGTTGTCTTTTATCAATTGGCAGGGAAAATTGTCCTGCAACAAAGACAAGTGTTTTATTAAAATGCTTAATTTCATTAAAGGTTTAATAGACACAGTGGATCATGCAGTGGTCTTATAAAAATCTGAGCAACATCAACTTCCTAGTTATGTACTTAAACCAATAAAGGAAAAAAAAAACGTTTTCACTATACAGGTCACAAAAATATATACACACACTTCAACAAAGGCTATGTGCTATTCTTGAAATTAAAATTTAATTATGGTGGCAACATGTAGCATTTGTCTCTAAAGACGTCAGTAGTCAAGCAATTGCTATATCCACCATGAGGTCATCAGGGGAGTTAAATAAAATAGCATAGGCAAGCTTGACTTTTCAGCAACGTGTGACCATTTTGAAGTGATACTGGAATATCATTTCAAAATATCTATTGAAGTACAACAACAATGGCGATGAGAGTTTGAGACAGAACCACCAATGAGTGAGAGGCCTGAATGTGGCTCTATTGAGAGGTAAAAGATAGTGTAGGACTGCCCTATTTGAGATCACGTTGAAAGTCGTGGGCAGCTTAAACATCTTTTGATCAAAATATGTGAACCGAGAATCTCAAAGTTTTTTCATGTAAGAACCACCAATGCACCCGACAATCCCATGCACTCACGAGAAGTTTAAAAACCTAGGGTACGGTGTGTAACGTGACCCAGAAAAGAGCTATGAGGCGTCCTCGAACATGGTGTTTGAAAAGTTGACAAACAATGTGCACGTGAAACTGGAATTAGCAAATCAAGAATACAATGCATTCTAAAGAGAGCCCAAGCCACGAATCATGAGGATGAAGAGTCTACTGAGAAAATGGTTTGGTCTAATGAAGCACAACTAAAATGGTACAGTAAGTCATCATAATTGTGTTTACAGGGCTTCAGAAAACCATCACAATTATGTGGAGAAAGCAATCAATTTATCAGAGTTTAAAAGGTTGTTAACTTTTTGTTTTTACTTATGTCAATAATAGGACATCAGGATGAATTCTGCACCCAACCTCTTTTATACCAGTTCAGATGACCTACTGTACCTACAAATGAAAAAAGTGGTATAGCCCACAATCCTGTAATGGCTGCCATGGAGTAACTATATGGCCTACCACAACAGTTAGGCTATGTTCACACGGCTTAACTGCGGGACGTAATTACGCCCCGCAGTTACGCCGTGTGGCCGGGGGCGGGGGAGGGAGCGGGGGGCCGGCACCTCGCCGGCCCCTAGACAATCATTGCTAGCGGCGCGTATACGCCACGAGAAAATAACATGTCAATTATCTCCCCCCTCGGCGTCGGGGGGAGGAGACGTAATCCATAGTTCTCTATGAGAACTGTGGATTACCGTAATGAATGGGCCGTTTTCAGCCAGTAATTTGCGCACTTCGGTGCGTAAATACGGACCGAAATACGGCCCATTTTAAGCCGTGTGAACATGGCCTTATATGACCACCACACAGGTCATGTGATCTCTGGTATCCAGGTAACAGTAGTGTATGGAGGAGAACTTCTCCAGTATTACCACCTCCAGCAGTGTCTTATCATGTGACCACCACACAGGTCATGTGACCCCCTGGTATCTAGGTAACAGTAGGCTATCACAGGAAATCATACCATTTTCTAGTACACATGTATAAAAAAAATATCAATGTACTTGGCCCCTATCGAGAAAAATAAAATACTACAGCCCACATTCCTAGTAATGGCTCCCATGAAGTACCTGTATGTGTCAGGTGTCCACCTCGGATTCAGTTAGTGACATGGTCACATGACATCTATGGGGTAACTGAATAGGAATAATGTTAGAATAATTATTATTATGATTATTCCAGCAACTTCCTCACTGGGTGGATTTACTTGTGTAGCTACGGTTTCTGTAGGGGATGTCATGTTAATAAAGTTAACAATTAAAAAAACAAAACATAACTGTTTTCTGGTTGTTGTCAAAGATAGCTGTATAACATAGCAGAATGATGAGGCAAGAGAAAAATGTGTGAGCAGCTTCTCCACAGACACTGACAGACATAAGATGTTGCTGGAGGTAGTAATACTGGAGAAGTTCTGCTCCTCCTTACACTACCGTTACCTAGATACCAAGGTCACATGATGTGTGTGGTGGTCACATGATAAGACACTGCTGGATGTTATAATACCGGGTAAGTTCTGCTCCACAATCTACTGTTACCTGGATATCAGGGGTCACATGATAAGACGCTGCTGGAGGTAGTAATACTGGAGAAGTTCTGCTCCTCCATACACTACTGTTACCTGTATACCAGGGGTCACATGACCTGTGTGTGGTCACATGATAAGATGCTGCTGGAGGTAGTAATACTGGAGAAGTTCTGCTCCTCTTTACACTACTGTTATTTGGATACCAGGGTCACATGATGTGTGTGGTGGTCACAATATAAGACACTGCTGGAGGTTATAATACTAGGGAAAGTTTCTGCTCCTAATTATCTGTTACCTGGATATCAGGGGTCACATGGTAAGACGCTGCTGGAGGTAGTAATACTGGAGAAGTTCTGCTCCCCCATACACTACTGTTACCTGTATACCAGGGGTCACATGACTGTGTGGTGGTCACATGCCAAGACGCTGCTGGAGGTAATAATACTGGAGAAGTTCTGCCCCTCCATGCACTACTGTTACCTGTATACCAGGGGTCACATGATAAGATACTGCTGGAGGTAGTAATACTGAAGACGTTCTGTCCCTCCATACAATACTGTAACTTCATGGCAGCCATTACTACGGACAGAAATGCGGGCTATACCATTTTTGGATTCTGGACAGGGGCGAACTACACTGGCATAAAAGAGGTGCAGGAGGAGAATTTTTAATACATGTATATTAAAAAATTATATGATTTCCTATTATATATGTAAAAAAGAAAAGACATTATAAAGTGAAGAACACCTTTAATATCTGGTGTGCACTAACATCCAGGTTTTTTTTTTTTTTAATACAGTCATTGCTCCAGTGTACACCCATTTTATTAGCCATTTGTGTGCTTTATTCAGATGAGTAATTTTAAATCCAGCAGGATGGAACAGCATCGCACTGCCACCGAGAAGTGACACTCTGCCAGGACGTTGGTTAGGAGGAAAAGATGCTGTTGAATATCCTAGTTCCCCTGACTGCTACCTGTGGTAACCCTAAAACATGGAAAACAGGCTACACTGGCTGCACTAGAGCAAAAAAATGTAAACTTGTGAGGAACAATCCTTTAACCAATGTTGATCTTGCAGTAGTTCACCAAAACCAGATGTGTCTGGATGAGAATAGTGAACACTTTGAGCACCGAATATGATTGCAGAAGTTTAACATGACTTACAGCTATCCTATATGCAATCTAGTAATAAAGCTTTTATGTAGATATTTTTCATGTTGAAGTGTGTATACACTTATAGGTTCCTCTGCATTTATGATTTCAATTTCTATTGCATCCCGATTTGGTATCTATTGGTAAAAGCGTAGTATTCTATGAAATATTGCTTTAAGGTAAGATACGGGCAGAGCCAATCTAGACAAAACTTGAGCTTGGGTTACATTATGGATTGATATAACTCTGCCTAGCAAAGCCAACATATCAGATCAGCTTGGAGGTCACAGAAAATAATTAATAGTGACGCTCCAAATGATCCATTCTTGCTTAAAAGGTGTTGACCAGATTAAGAAAATTTAATTTACATGGGTCCAGGATGGAGAAAAAAAATAAAGAAAAAGAAGTTATATTTGCCTACCTGCCCCTGCTGCTCCGGAGCTCCGCAGGACCCATGCCTTTTCATTTCTAGGTACTTTTCCTGACACACAGAAAAGGCTTGTGCCCCATTAACTATAAATGCAGTGTGAGCCTCTCCTATGTGTTGTAACAAGAATCCAGAAGAGGAGCAAGTCCTGGGGAGCTCCAGTGTGGCAGGGGACAGGTAGGCAAGTATAGTTTCCTTTTCTCCTTATCCTCACCATGGCCACATTTCAAATAAATTTTCTTCCACTGGACAACCCCCTTAACTTCTAGGTTTGTACTTGAACACTGGAATTTCAGGCCATTCATTAGTTGGACTGCAGATATGACTTTCCAATATCTATTCCTATACTGTGGCTTCTGAAATGATCCATTTCCTGTTTCTATCTCACAGTATGATTTGTTCACCTGTATGATATCCATTGTCGGATGTGAAGAAAATAAAGGTGTTATCCAGTTCTCCACGTGCTTGAAGTTGTTTTAGAAGTTTCTCCACCAGATCATCAACAGACAGCAGAGTTTGCCACCTATTTAGAGGACGACATAGTATTAACACTAGGAAGCCATGTACTTTACACATCTAAATCGGGAATGAAGTCAACAACGTACTATTTAAAACTTTTATTAGTAAGTCTGAAAATACACTCATTTGTAGCCACTCTGCTTTCATAAGGCAAATTAATCATTCCACAGACAGAACTGGCAGGAGTCAGAGGGATGATGATGAATAAATAACAGCATTTATCAAAGTTAGACGTTTAAGAGAATCAATAATTACATATAACTAAATGTCAATGTATTAAAATTGACTATGCAAAAAACAGAAGGTAACTCGTTAATTAAGGGGTATTCCTACCACATTGATGAGCTTTTAATATGTAGACAAAGATAAAGACTATTACCAAATACATTGCTGTTTTGATTTTGCATCATTTCAGAATTAAAGCCGTTCTCATCTTTGGGTCATTTTCAAAAGGTTTCCACCTCTTTCTGCTCTAGTAGCCCTGGTGATATCCCTCCCTGCCATGTCTGATCAGTAGCACATGAGTTTATCTTTCTGACAAACTTTAACAGCTCTGTAGCCTTGTGCCCTGCTGTTTAAACACCTCCAACACTAATGTCTCTCTAACAAGCTCAACTTTGAATAGAGTTAAAATGTCAGTCATTGCTGTAGAACTGCCCACAGTCTGAACAGAAAGAGGGAACCTGAAGCTAACTATGAAAAGCAGGCTCTGTGAAAACAGCCAGATGTGAAAACCACAATTCTTAAACCTGGTTCATTCATTATTTTAGGTAGACAAGCTGTAGCCAATTAGTCTCTACAGGACCTGGGACGAAAGGTAGAAATGTGATAGAATGCGAGAGAAACATATATATATATATATATTATATTATTTATAATATATAATATATAAATAAACACACACATATACATACACATACATATATATATATATATATATAGATTTATATATATATATATATATATATATATATATATAAAGGATTTTTTTTTACTCCTATTCAACAGAGATTGCTGTGCAGTGACATTAGAACTTCTGAAGAATATTAACTACATTTTGCGAAAAGCATTGTCTAGGTACTGTATGGAAGTGTTGGACATAGGGGTCTTGGCTTGTCGTATTAGCCAATGTTTATCCTGAAAGAGATGAAAGATTAGAGTTTTTACAATTAAATGTATAATAATATTCCATTTTATATAATACATATACAAAACATCTGATTTCTTTAGAATTATATCCTTTACTTAAATGTCACCATATGTCCATAAGGATCTATATACATACTGTATAGAAAGTCTTCAGAGAAGCACATTTGTGGAGTATATTATGCAGGTTAGTGGAGTCATTTTATCAAATTTTTGTGCCCAGTCCAAAAGATCTCAAGAGTGGGTCAACATCCTTCTTTTGTTAAAGGGGTGTTCCCACAAAGCAACGTCTAGTACCTCAGTCGGATTTCGGTTAGCTGCAAGCCAACCATGCATAAGAATGAGGAGGGCGGTGCTTGCGGCCATCCTCCTTATTCACTTCTATGGGAGATTCCGAAAAAAGCCAATTGTGTGTTCTCATCTATATTCGGGATCTCCCATAAAAGTGAATGAGAGACTGCCGCAAGTACTGCCCTCCTCATTCTCATGCACGGTGGGCTCACAGCTAACCGAAAGCAGACTGTGGCACTAGATGTTGCTTTGCGGAAACACCCCTTTAATTTTCTTCCAATAAAATGATAAATAAAGAACAAAAACTATTTTGATAAATACTACAAGACGCACATCCCTAAGAAGTAAAGAAAGGAGTAGTGGAATGAGCATTGGTGCAATGCATCCATTAAAACATATTTTGGAGGACCTGTCTTGGTCATTTAGTAAAATAATTTTTTTTGTTGATAAGGCAGTACATGGAAGCATGCCCACCATGAACGCTTCTAGGTTAATGCAGCCCCCAAAATAAGTATTTGGGAGGTGGGGGTATGGACTAGTAGAGCAAGCTATATGACCATTTTAAGTATGGCAGAACCTCTACCTGAGGTATTGCACCATGCAAATCTCAGTAATGACACTAAGCTGATGTTTACACTTTTCATGTCATCGCCTTAAGATATTCTCTATGGGACAATAAAAATACAACAGACCACACTTCTGCAGCACATATATCATTGCATGGCATCTTGTTAGCTTCTTATTCATATACGTATGAATTTTTTGTGTATGCTCTGTACTCCTTACCAGTGCTGCAGACAGCTACTCAAGAAGCATGTCAGGTGGGCACAGGCAAAAAGAAGAGATGGAGACAGAAACAACACTGTTGCTATTTGCAAGCCGGGTGGCAATGTTGACCAATGCTTTATGTGACAGTGTGGTATCACAGGACAGAAGGATACCATCGCAAAAAAAAAAAAAATCAATTAAAAAAAATATGACTATGGCAAACTGCAAGTGAAGCTCGGAAGTGCTTTCTGCTGCACTGAATACAGCAGGCAAAAGATTGGTTTGCCACAAATCTGAATAAGGTCATCATTTTAGTAAGCCTTGGAATAATTAATATCACAGACATCTGTGTATTATCAACACAGCTTGATATCTTTCAGGCAAGCTATGTACATGCACCTTATCCCATACTTTTGGCACTTACCTTGCCATGCACATTGAAATTGCTGTTCCTGGGTGCTGTGACATTAGGGAAGGAACTTTGATATTGAGGAGCTGCTGTCCACGGAGAGTGTGGTGCTGGAGTGGCAATCATCATGAAGAAAGGTTCATTATTTGATTTGTAGTTTAGAAAATCCAAGGAGATGTTGGCCTAGTCAGTATAAATAATTTACACCTGTCAAACATATCACTTAGATAATATTTGTGCACAGTGTAAATCCACATTTCCATCAATGAATAAATTTGTCTATATGCAAGAGCTATAAAACGACGAGAGGAGCGTCTATTTTATTACATGTACATGCAGCTTGAAGGGTGACCCCCCCCCCGTCCCCTGTCTCTTTCAGTAAACACTTGTGTTCCTTGTGAAATACCAATTCTGGAGCATTTTCTCATATCTGTGTTGTGCTGTTCCTCTGTTAATCCTTCTAGAAATTAACTCCTTAACGACCGCCCAACGACTATAGATGGCAGCCGATGCAGGTGGTCAATCTGTAGCGCCACAACTGCACTAGAACCAGAGCTCTCATACTGACACAAAGTGTTAAATAGTGTTAAATTAAGTGTAGAAAATTAAATATTTAATAAAAAAGTTAGTGTATAAATTATACAAGAAAAACAAAACCTCACACATTAGGTATCTACACATTCGTAATACCCTGTAGAATTAATGTGACAGATTATTTATTGTGAAATGTGAATGGTTTAAAAAAAAAAAAAAAAAAAACCACTTATGTTCACACCACAAAAAAAGTATTAATTTGTAAGCTCAAACTATGCCCCGCAAAAATACAACTTCTCCCGCATAAAACAAGTCCTCATACAACTGCGCCATTTAAAAGATAAAAAAAACGTACAACCGTTAAAATGCAGGAAGGCAAAAACTGCTAAAAAAAATAGCTGGTCATCAAGGCCTTTTCAGGTCTGGTGCTTAAAGGGGTGTTATCGTTTCATTAAATGGTCTTCAGAATAAGGGGACAGTGAAAACAAGCAACTTTACAATTGGATGTCATTAGCAAAGCTGCCTTGTTCTCACAGTGTCCCTATCTTGTGTTTTTATTACACTGATGTCCAGGTGGGTCTAATCCCTCCTCCTTGCATTTCACTAGCTGAGAGCTCATTTACATTCTGTACAAACCCCTGGTCGATTCACGGAGCTGTGTGTCTGACTCAGAGTTAGGGGCCGTAGCATTTTCTGTTTCCACACCTAGCAGAAACAGACTGCAGCAGATGTTACAATGAGAAAACATGACAGTCTTGACCCTGTGCCTAACTCTCCTGCATACACGCAGAGCTGTGCCGTTCATAGAAAGCTGTAATACATCTCCAGCTGTGAGAGGAGATCCGTGCTGAGATTCGATTGAATGCAGCCTGTGGTATGTATACAGCTCTTATAAAATAAGACTGATAGGGAGAGACACAGTGATATGTGGACTCAGAGGGGTGAGGGGGAGGGGGGGGGTGGGAGTCTCAGGCCAGCAGTGAAGGGGTGATGATGTCATCCAGCTGGGAGGGGAAGAAACGCCCCTGCATTCACAGAGCTGGGAAGCTAAGAGCAGTGTGACTCAGTCGAAGTAAGGAAGCGATACATCCCCTTTAAGAGGTTAATTACCAATCTGTCAGATGGGTGTCAGCAGGGAGACAAGTTAGGGTGCTTTCACATGGTGCGTTTTTGGTGCGTTTTCTTGGATGCGTTTTTTGTGCAACAATGTACAGCATTAATTGCTGTGCCTTCCTGCACAAAAAACGCATCAAAAATACACCGTGAGAAAGCACCTTGAGGGCTGCACAGTGAAATTCTCAAATCAGGGTTGACCGAGTCAGTGTGTGCAGAGACACACCCCTTTGAAAACTGAAATAACACCCACCTGACAGATTAGTAATATATTTCTAGAAGGAATAACAGAGGAACAGCACAACACAGATATAACAGAAGATGCTCTAGAATTCTTATTTTATAGGGATACTAAAAACAGACATGTCAGGGATATCACAGCTCCTCTTTAACCCCTTCCCGACATTTGATAGTTGCGTCATAATGCCAATAAGCGAGTATGGAGTGGACTCACTCCCTGAACCTGCTGCATAAGCAGCAGGTAACAGCTGAGACCTGCAGCTATCAGCTGGCATCAGAAAAAAAGTTTCTGATCCCGGCTGTTTAACCCTTCAAATACTGCAGTGATTGCAGCCATGGCATCTAAATTCTGGGGTGCCCAGTGCTCATCATAGCAGCCACAGGCTTAACGAAGACCTTTGTAGCTGCACGATATATAAAAACAAACGATAAAAACCAACCCCTTTTTCAATTGTAGAAATAAAATATATGGTTTAATTTGCATTGCTGCATCCTTTAAAGTCTGCTCTATTAAAATATAACTTAATTTATCCCATGCAATGAAAACTGCACAAGAAAAACAATTCAACATCAAAATTGCATTTTTTGGTCATTTGTATTCCCCAATAATTGGATTTAAAAAGTGATCAGAAGGTCGCATGTACCCCCAATATGGTAACCAATACAAACTACACTTCAGCCCAGAAAAAAACTTACCCTCACTCAGGTCCATAGATTGAAAAGCAAAAAGATATTGGTTGCAGAAAATGGCGCTTCATAGCAAGTTAAAAAAAATAGAAAAGTTTTAAAACTACTAAATCTTAAAGAAAACTCTTTAAGTTTGGTATTACCGAAATTGTACCAACCTACAGAATACAAATTAAAGGTCATTTATACTGAACCCCATAAAAAAGGGAACCCCGCAAAAATCCCAGTATTATATGGTAATGCCAATGGCATCATTAAAAAAAAATTAATCATGTCTCGCAAAAACTGCGACAAACAGAAAAATCATTGCGGTATTAAGAGGTTAACCCTTTCATAATAATTTGAGGAAGCATATAAACAGAAACAGTTTAAGCAATGAACTGTGATTTGCAATAAAATTAATTAAAATGGCTGTTGTGAAAAGATGGACTGAAATGTCATACACATCCATCCTGGGAATGCCTCTTTACAAAGTAACTAACTCTCACCAAGACATCGGTCAGGTAATCCACACTGTAGTTTTCTCCATAATTCCGTGCTCGGCCATTTTCTGAGAGAGTATAGTTGTAATATTTAGAATTTTTTTCCTAGGGAAAAATACAAAATGAAAAGGTATTACACACTGTGTCCTTTGTGAAGAGCGTCTCTATAGGTGGGCATACAATTAGGGCCTACTTCACCACAACAATCTGTGCTACAAACTCAGAGCACAGAGAGAAAGCACCTATACAGATTGTTTTCATTCCTACCGAGATACACTACACATACTGTACTTACCTGATAACACACCACAGAAGATGGCAGTACTTTGCAATATACAGCAATTAAAAAGTAGAAAATGAATTGATCTTTTTACTAGCAAAGAGAAGAAAAATTATATTTGCAATGTTTGGTTATGATCCATTAGCATTATTGCAGAGGAGAGATTTAGTAGTCAGTGATTCACCTAATGTATCCACTTCGCCCATCTGATAGACAACCTCTTTAAGGGCCCATTTACACAGCACAGGACAAAAGCCGGTCGGTTTATCTGACTGGTATTTGTCCTGTTTTCGTGCTGTGCACACGGCCGGAGAAGGTCAGCTTTTCTCCGCGATGAGCGGAGAAAAGCCTTCCCCCCTTCCCATAGACATGTTCATATACCGTCCGAAAACCAGTTGGAAGAATGAACATGTAGAATGTTTTCGGGTGGCCGGCGGTCTGAAAAGCCACCGGGCGGAAACCCCGTGCAGTGAGGACTGCTGCACGGGTTTTCCATAGCGGTCCGTTGAAAAAGTTTGCGGCCGGTTTTTCAGATCGTTTTCGGTTTTGAAAACCGTCTGAAAAACCGGCCGCAAACCTGTGCCGTGGGGACAAGCCCTAAAAATGAAAAAAAAAAAGTGTAAATATTAACTTCGCTAGCTGAGTAATAATATTAAAAGGGAGCAACTAAAACCAGACCTATTTCACGAGGCGTGTAGTGCAAATGGATCTGCGTCATTCCCTATCCTGTACTAAAGAAGAACAGCAAACACTACAGTCACGTGTGCCACTCGTTCAGCCACTACACAATGATTCGTCAGCTTTTTCATCAGTTTCAACATCTTGGCTTTCCCACTGAGGTGGAAAGAATCACTGTTGATAAAGTCTTTAATCTTTGTACATTTCCATAGATTTTCTTTCAATGTATTAGAAAAATACAAAAATCAAACACACTAGAAGAAAATATTTTGTATTACATAGTATCAGAAACAAAGAGAATAATTCCATCTCTTCACACTGTGTTCAAGCCTTCCCTTATTGTTATATGGAGAGGGTATGTCCAAAGTTAAATCTCCAACATATGCCACTAGATAAGCATTTAGATGCACACGCTGCACAAAATAAAAACCATAACTTACACCATGTGGTATACTTTTCCGTAATGCATTTCTCTCTACAAAATAGCACAGTCAAATATGCTGTTGTGACAATAAAGAGAAAAAAAATTAAAAAAAAGAAAGACACTCTTGATATCTGTGGAAATCAAGTGGGATCAATGAGGCGCCATGGAAATGTTTGGGATATGCAAAGAGGTTTCCCACTGCATCCAGCGGACAAAGCAAGCAGAATGTGAGCACAGCTTTATACTTAAAGGGGTTGTCTCGCTACAAAGAATAGCTTTCAAATTGTAGGGAACACAAAATAAAGACATTTTCCAGATGTATTGCTTTGTTCATCTGTTTTCCTTGAGGAGATACAAGTGGATTTATGACCTCCCTGGCTATTTCAGTTCCCTCAGTAACTGACCTGTAAACAATTCTCCCCCTTCTGTTTTTTCTATGAGATAGCAGTGAGTGACATCACACAGGTCACAGCAGTGTCTGTGGTGCTGGGCAGTAAAAAGCTTGATTTATGTAAAATAAACAGCACTGTAATTAGGGCTTTTGTTTGAGGAATCAGATAAAGCCTTCTGCAAGCAGTTTGAGAAGCTTCTGAGCTAATCTGATCTAATTAGTAACTGAAAACACAGAGTTGAATACAAGCACAGAGCTGTATGCAAATTAGTCAGTCTGAACCAGGAAGTGAGTATTTCATTCATGCAGCCTATGAAACTCTGTAGGGAGACAACTCCTTTAAAGGAAACAGGTCAGGTGGTTTATGCCCCCTATCTGAGAGCAGGATGTGATAGAGGAGAGAAGCTGAGCTCTGGGATATATATGTTTATATTAAGAGCAGGATTTCTGAGTAATAAGCAGAGAAAATACTGATAGGACTTCTTGAAGGGGTTTTACCATGATACAAACCTGATGGGTGCAGGTCCTTGGGAACAAGCCCCCAAAAGTCACAGCGCAGACTGGAGAGTCAGTCACAGTTGTGCATGGTCTGATTTAGTATGAATTGTCCTGTTTCAGCTTTAAGGTTGTTCAAAAGAGGGCATGTATGATTTGTTGCATCATGTGACCCAGAAGGATTGATATCACCATGCCTTTCCCCACAGTGTGCTCACTCTAGTCAAACAGAGGTCTGTTTATGTAAAGAGATGCAAGTATCTACAATGTAGCTGAGTGGTTAGCACTTCTGCCTTTCAGCATAGGGGCCCTCGGTTCAAATCCTTGCCGGAACCAAATGTGGATTTTCTTTCCTTAATGCACAATCTTTTTTTCCTTGTATTTATTTACTGTTTGACTAATAACTAAAGAGTACAAAGAGTAGAATGACAGCACCTGGGGTTGAACACTCGCTCAGCGGTGAGTGTGTGTGATTACTAAGCAGGGAAGAGACAAAGTAGTTGCCTGAGAGGAGAGGTGAGGTTTGCGCATGTGCGGCCAGAACTGAGGAGCTCTCGTCACTGGTCGGATCCCCTAGAGACTAGCTGTACACTATGGATTACAAAGGAAGAATCTAAAACAAAAATGGTACAGAATTTTTTAATAATGATAAAAATTTTATAATTTAATTTGTAATATTTCCTACGTCACTGACTTTGTGGTAAAACCCCTTTAAAGTGAAGTTCTACCTCTCAATTCACATTACAATACTAGGGAACTGTACATCTCAAGCAATTCCCTTTGAAAACGGTAAAGGATTCTGGATCATACAAATGCGGGGTATTTAAATGTATTAATTGTTAAAAATATATAGAAGATATATATAGATATATTTTTTTCTTTTATAAGTAACAAAGTGTTGTTATTAGTTAATAATGTGTTACTTACCAGAGCAAACCAGTAGCTCCATCCAGGAGGTATATGGCTGATTCCACCAGCATCCTCTGCTCCATACTACATAACATTAGAATAGTAATACATTATAACACATATAAAGCATATAATAGCAACATGACATACATAACTGCATAACAGTTTTCCTGATTGATCCACTTTACTGTTTTGGTTATGACAAGTGAATCTGAAGTGAGCTAAAGTAGACAAAAATTATATTTCCTCATATCCCTCTACATTATTGTAATCCAATACCCTTCCCCGCGGATGAACCGATGCCAGCACACATACAGCTCTACATTCATTTCTTTTGAACGTGTAATTAAATCTCTGTTTGGACTATGAGCTATGATAAAAACACAAACTTCATGGAGATATTGGTATTTTTAAGGAATACTAAACCTAGAGAGATACGATTAAGGTAAATGGGAGAGACCTGCCAGCTCTCTTGGAGCCAGATGCAGGACAGAAAAGAGGAGGTGGACATGGCTGATCTGAAGAGATACAAAGAACCTATATAGCTTACTCTGGGGTCTGCTAGTGGTAAAGTGTACTACTGTTCATCCTGAGCAGACCTTAGGCAGCAGTTTTAGGCTAGATCCGCACAGCAAAGTAAAAATGCCTAAGAAAATCCAATGGTATTTTCACATTGCTGGACCATGCCGCACTGCCGTTTTTTTGCATGGTTTTTGCACAAAAAACGGAAGTCGGATTTTGGATTCCTGACAACCCAGTACATTGGAGCTGCAGGAATCCGACGGCGGTCCGGCGGAGTATACATGTTCTATCTTCCGCTGAACGACTGGAGGTTTAGGTTTCCCTCAGTAAAAAATCTGTGCTGTGTAGACTACAGCACAGATTTTCTATTGAGGTCGACACAGCAAAGTTTAGTGTCGGACTTTTCAGCAGATTCTAAATACTGAATCCGCAGAAAATCCAACCCAAAACCTGTGCTGTGTAGACCTAGCCTTACAGGCCAGGGAGCTATTTCTAAAAGTTATAAGACAGCCTAGATCAGATTTAGAACGGCGATTTTGGTTGTGCTTTTAAACCAGGTATCTAGCCAAAATGTAGACCAGGCTGAAATGAGGTTGTAAATAACTGTAGCTTTGACTTTATCCTGTGTGTGAAGTAGAAGGAAACAGGGCAGCATGAAACATACAGACAGCTTGCAGGGAGAGAAGCAGGATTTCGGATCATCCTTTCTCTTCATGACTTCAGATAACTCCGTAGTTGTAAGTGTGGGAGGTGGAGTACAGTTCATGTGGTCAACCCCCTTATCAGAAAGTATATGTTTATATTGTATTTTTATAAAAGTAAGGTGATGAGCAACCTAAAAAAATAACCCTCCCACCCCCCCCCCAAAAAAAAAAAGAAAAAAAAAAGAGGAACATAAAACGTATACAAATATGACTTTACCTATGGCAAGACCTAAAAAGCAGACACAGAAGTCAAGCTTTGCAGCCTTCATTAGGTCACTATCAATGTAAACCCATCAGCTTCTGGGAACAGTTTGCAGGGGGTGACAATGGGATGAGAAAAAGGAACCCCTTTCTCTAAAACCACTTAGATGCCATGGTCACTATTCACAATGGCATCTAAGGGGTTAAACCGCTCGGATTGGAAGTATGTCCTTTCTTTGCCATTACAAAGGATCCCGTCATCAGACATATGAGCCCCCGCTTTATCCAGCACAGGACACTGATGCCGGATAATTTTTGCCTGCCGACAAAAGACGTATTGTGGTCCATAGAGGGTTATTTTCAGATCTCTTGATTAAGGAAAGAATTGCTGGGGGTTTTTTTTCCATTTTTTTTTCAGGGGGAAAGGGCATTTTTATGTTTATTGTAAATTAAAGCTAGACCCATATAGACCGAGTAAACATCAACCACTAGATATAACAAATAATGCAGTATACGTTTTATCTCTTTACTGTTGTAAACTGTTCATACATATGATCAAACAGGAGGTAGCCTCAAGAATTTTAAAGCAACAATTTCCAGTCCTGCTAGTATTAAGGCAGTACCTGATTTAAGTACTTCCCAGCAAAGAACGTCTGGTAGCCAGAAGAATGGAGGAGAGCAGGGAAAGTGTATGGCTCTTGAGTCTTCTGCCATGCTTTACTGCTGCAGTTTCCTTCTATTGTGTTGTTGACAACATGATGGTTGTGTGGGTATCGCCCAGACAGAATACTGGCTCTGCTTGGACAGCATAGGGCACTGCCAACATACTGTAAAGAAGAAGACAAACTTTTCATACACCGTCTTTACCTCTTCAGCTTTAAGAACTTCACGGTTTGTCACTTGCCTGCTGTAGCTCAATACACAAAGCATGCTTTTATTTTAGTACAATGAAACAAGGATTTAGGTATTTTTTTTTTAAAGGACCCTGAGGGTATGTTCACATAGCGTAATTGAGGCGTGTACCGCAATACGCCGTGTGTTTTGGGAGTTGCGCTAATCAGCGCGTATTCCCAAAACACGGAGAGGGGCGTCAGCCCGCCGGCCCCATCGACTTGCATTGTTCGCAGCGCATAGTCGCCGCAAACAATTAACCTGTCAATTCTTCCCCCGCGCGTACAATACGATTGTACTGTATGCGCAGGGGGTGATGACGTGTAATCCATAGCTTTCTATGAGAGCTATGAATTACCGTAATTGCGGCGCGCATTTTGCTGCGCATAACGTGCAATACGCGCCAAAATAAGCCGTGTGAACATACCCTCACAGTTCTCGTCTGATCTCTGTTAGCCACTAGCTTGTGAAGTGGTTATCAATTCAAAGATGAGACAGATCTTAAACCAAATACAGGAAACTACATGTATTAACACATACATCATCTTTGATGTCCAAGATATTTTATTGGTCAGCTCTTATATTTTCCCATAACTTACAGTAAATGTGCACACAAAGAAAAAGCAGAACATTTTCATTTCTCATTTAAAAGGGGACATGTCATTCCTGATAGGTCTTTTTCATACATAATTGCGCTCTCTGTGAAGTTATAGTTCTGGAGCATCTTCTATCTGTGTTTGTATGCTATTCCTTCTAGAAATGTATTGCTGAATCTGTCAGCTGGGTGTATGTGTGCCTTTACAGTCTGACATTGGTCAATCAGTGTTCACAGTCAGTGTGTGCAGAGCCACACCAGTCTGAAAACTAGAATGTTAACACCCAGCTGACAGATTCAGAAATACATTTTGCGGAGGAATAACAGAGGAACAGCACAATAGAGGAAGATGCTCCAGAATTATTTCACAGGGAACACAAGTAGCTACTAAAATAGAAATCTGAAGTACAGCTGCAGTTCCTCTTTGAGGATACATATAGTTTCTTTAAGCCTCTATGGTTATCTGTGAACAGCAATATATTCAAACTTGGAAGCAGCCATTTTAGATGCTCCATCTTGTTTTGAAAGTGTAGGTGGAATTGCTGGTACAAAATTAATCAGTCAATGTTCATGCACATATCTACTTTTTCCACATTGTTAATCCTCTACTGTGTAAGATATTCAAATTATATTACTTTGAAATTCCCTGTGGTTAAGGTTAAGGTAGAGCTGCAAATGTATCCAAAAGAGAAAAGTGGTGGAATATGCACGGCAAGCACTACTTTGAATTTTGTGAGCTGTTTTCTGTTGACATAAGCTGGTCTTATGACAATATGTATGAATTTAAAGAGACACTACCATAAAACTTTTCATATATTTCCAAGCAATATGCAACTATTATATGGATTATTTTTAATTGATGGGTTAGTTTTTTTTATATAATTTTTTTTTTAAGTTCCCCTGTACATGCCTTTTGGTTTGGCTTGTCTCATTGACTTCCCATCTGAGAGTGCTAATAGCACGGCATTGAGAGGGTTGCTTGATGGTTCTTTTTCCAGGCCACCTGAGAGGTGTGTTATCAGCAGTACCTGATGAGTGTTAAGCTAGAAGACCAGTGCAGAAAAAGATTAAAGGGGTTGCCTCACTACAAGGATTGCTTTTTATCTTAAAGATCTTGGAAAAACAAGTCACTTTGGAATATCTGTCCATTAACAGTGTCCAACCTATTCCTAGATATCCCCTCTTGTATGGGCTGCAACAGCTGCTCAGGTCACTATAGCTACAGACCTGTTCAATCTCTCATGATAGGCTGTCAGCACTGGTTGCTATAGCTACAGACCTGGCTTCTACTGCAGCCTAGTTGAAGGTCCTTAAATTCAAAATGAAACCAAGAAAACAGCACTGAGGTAAGATGAATCAATGTAGTGAGACAACCCCTTAACCCTATTATCCTTTCCTCTATTGCTTATCATTGCCCTGTTGGTCTTTTGTAATCATATTAACCCACATTCAGAGATGTGATGTGTCTATATAGAGATAAGACTATATGTAATGAGACTACATAGAGATGTGCAGCACCAACAGTAAAGTGAGATCAGCCTGCCCAGCCATTCAGGAGTTTTCTCTCTTCACTAATCACAGCTAGAAAATGACAATATTTTATACACTACTCACAAAACGTTAGGGATTTTTGCCTTCTGGTTGAAATTTCAGAATGAACATAAAATTTCTTGTAATTTTTTTTTTTACATGCGCTAAATTCAAGAAATTTTATGTTCATCCTGAAATTTCAACCAAAAGCCAAACATACCTAACTTTTTGTGCGTAGCGCATGTAATTTTTAATAGCATAGGACTGTCGGGGGAAAAAAATTTAAAAAATAAAAAAAAATCGCCCAATATTTAAAAAAATTGTTTTTAAGGAATATTGGTTTTAACATAAGTACTCCTTTCCAATGGAAGTTTCCCTTTAAATAAAATACTTGGGACTTTCGGTTCCGGCGCCACCATGGTGAGAGGCTAGAGCGGGAGCTCCTGGACATCGGGGCGATACTGGCAGCACAGACCCGATATAAGAGCCCGAACACCGCCCGAAACTGACTGGGACCCCCCAGAGACTCACCGGAGCAGCCTAGGATCGCTGTACATCGCGGCAAGGACCGGAGCGGCGGAGTTCAAAAAAGCCCGCAAAGCCGCGCTTCCATCCACACCACGTGAGTCTCGGCAGCTACCAGGAAAGGCGCAGTCTGCTGTTCCTCAGCACAGCAGCGATCCTCCACGCGCCCGACTCCTGCCCGCGGAGAAACGGCGCCGGAGACCTCTGGACAACGCTGCGGGACATCTGCGTTCTTGGAGGCGCGATTGAGGTACCGGGGAGACGTGCTGGCTATGTCAAAGGGCCGGTATAATTAAAGACGAGCGGCAGACTCTCCACTGGGCCTCCCCCGTTACCTTAGGGGACATAAGACCAAAGGGCTCATCAGAGGTTTTAGAGGGCGGACGCCAGCCCAGGATTCCAGTGACCTGAGGCTATATACAGACGACCCATTTCCACAGCCAGGGCCATTTATGTCAGACCCTATTGTTGAACATGGAACTTGTATCGCTCAAGTTCTACTGAAGCTATAAAGTGGAGATAGGGTGGAACACCTGTTACAGCCTCACTGCATGCCATTGCACTGATAAATTGCCAGCATCTAGATCTTCAGTACAAACAGTCGGTCACCGGCGGCTACACAGCCACTAGCAGACTTGATTGTGTTATGCCAACTACCTCTGAATTGTAACATGGGCAAGCTTGCTGTCTTGGGACCATTAACCCTTCCCATGCTATTGCTCCTACATTGGCCATATAGCCCTGCTTCAGCTGTGGAGACCCTAGTTCTACATAATTAGGCCGTTATACTATCTTCCAAACCTATATTGCTGAACTTTATCAGTACCTGTCTATGGAAAAATTTGTATGCAAGATGGAGCGCACAAAAAATGTTAAACAACTGGGCAAAGAGGGCAAGGGTCAGGCCCCTGTCTCCCCTGCCCCTCCTAGCCACATACAGTCGCAGGAACTGTCGGTTAGCCGTGGCCCTGCCTCAGACTCGGACACCCCGTCAGCTTCCCCTTTATCTCCCGGGCAACCGACCACTGCTCAGACAATGACCATAGATGCCGGACAGTTCCAGATAGACCCTGTGAGTACTCAATTCACAGCGATTGTGGCAGAAGTTGCAAAGCAGATCTCGGCAGACCTCCAGGCCTCTCTTACTGCCTTGGTGGCGTGTATGGTGGCCCAAGTAAAAGCAGACGTTAAAATACATGCAGAGCCTCTCGACGATCAGGATGTACAGCTCCAGGATCTTGCCAGTGACATGGATAAGGTCCGATCTGAGCTCTTGGACTTGGCCCAAGAAAATGACCGCCTCAGAGACAAGCTGGACGACCTCGAAAATAGATCTAGAAGGAACAACCTGCGAATAATAGGTGTCTCTGAGGCGGTCCCAGCAAGTGAGCTCATTAATCTCTGTGAACGAGACTTGCCAGAAGCCTTAGGCCTTCGAGGTCCGTGTAAAGTCATGCGTGCACATCGTATAGGTCCGGACCTGAGGGCGGGAGCCAAACCTTCCGCTTGTGCCAACAGACAGTCCCCGCTGACTTATCGCCTTCGCCAGATCATCGCTAAGTGCCTTGATTTTACTGACAAACAGGCGATCATCCGCGCCTTCCGAAGACTTAAATCCGACCTTATCTTCAGAGGCAGGAAGATATTAGTGTTTGAGGACTTCTCGGCTGAAGTGGTCCGAAAGCGCAAAACCTTCTCCGGCCCTATTTCGCAAGCAGGTTAAATTCACCCTACTTTACTCGGCGAACCTGAAAGTTTTCCACAACAATGGCAGCATATCAACGTATTTCTCATCAGAGGAAGCGCAAGAAGCACTAAGCGACGGTGACAGGAGACGCTCAAGAACATCTTCACTGCCTGCTAGTTCTCGTCCCACTTCACCAACGAACTCCTCTTTCGTCTCCAGGGACAATCCTCTCTCCTTAGATGGCGAAGGCGGTTCTCCCTACCCCTCCCGCACAGCGAGCCCTAAAGAGCAGAGAAGCGCCAGGCCTCCAAATTGGCAGCATGAGAAGTAAATCACCCGTATACCACTTGGTGGTGACCTGAGCCTTTATCGGATCTTCCAAGGGTTCGGAAACTATTTTCTATTTCCTCCAAAGTCACAACAGTTATGCCGTAGACTGTTTGGAACTTACTTGTCGTACGCCCAGTTTAGCTCTGTTTAGGTGTATCTAACCGGGTTAATGATAACCAGACCCCGTCGATCCAGGATCGCCCCATTTCTAGGGAGGGTTTTTGTACTCCAGCCTTTCGTTTAAATTTACGGTGGAAAAAAAAGAGAGGTCACATCGCACATTCTTTGGGGAAATATTTGTTGTAGCTGTACTTTTTTCCCCCCCAGAGGTGCAGGGCTATTTTCTAGCTCTTAGTTGTGTAGGACACGTGCTTTGGTCTTATCTGTTTTCCTTACTGTTCCCCCTCCTCCCCCCTTCAACGGGTCTCAAAGGCCATTGCATTTCCATAATGAAATATGGAATATTAAGGTCCTGCGCTCCCCCAATAAAAGGATGATGGTGCTGCGGCATCTCAAACGACTCAAAGCAGAGGTGGGTTTCTTGCAGGAAAACCACCTCTCCGAAGAAGATTTTGTGCACATGAAACGTTTATAGGTAGGCCAAGTATATGGCTCTCCCGCGGTTGGCAACTAAGCAGGGGTTCTAATTCTGGTAGGGAAAAATGTGAGGAGTCAGGTTATACACCATACACATGATGGCGAGGGGAGATGGTGCAACATCACACTCCGACACCATGACGAGATTTGGGTACTCTATAATGTTTATGGCCCAAACTTGGGGGGCTCGGCCTTTCTCAAAACTATAGAACCCATAATTCTTGGAGATTCCACTGGAAAGAAAATTCTGGGAGGGGATTTTAACCTGACCATGTGTGCCCTTGAAGATAGGAGAGGCAATTCTTCTTCGAGAGTATACCAAGGATCTAAACGCTCTTGCCTAGCGAGTTTTGCCGAACACCGTGACATACATGATGTTTGGCGGGTACATAATCCTGAAGGCAGGGAATTCTCGTACTACTCTCCCCTCCCATGATACGTGGTCCCGGATTGACTACATTTTTGTCACCCGGGACCTTCTACCCAGGGCAAGGGATCCACAAATTGGTGACCTGGTTATCTCAGATCACTCCCCCACTATACTCACCGTCATAGATAGCTTGCCTAGAGGGACTGACTATATCTGGAGGTTCCTGACATTTATGGCAAAGGACGAGGAGTTCCATTTAACTCTTCAGGGTTGGTGGTGGGAGTACCACTCTTATAACAAAGATCACCAGGACATCCCGCAGTTATATTGGGACACTGCCAAGGCAGTCATTAGAGTCAAGTTGATAGAACATATCTTGAGGCTTAAAAAACAACTCACTAATAAAATCGACCACTTTGCTATTAAACTCCGTGAGGCTTATGTGTCCTTCACAACCTCCCCCTCCCCAGAGTTTAAAGCTACTTGGCAGGCCGCTAAACGGGAACACTGGCTGGAGAAGAGAGAACTTTTATACAAATCCAAGAATGAGGCTAAACTCTTCCGCTTTGGCAACAAACCTGGGAGGTTACTGTCTAAGTTTGCCAAAGGCCACCATCCCCCACCAACTCTTCCCTCGCTGAGAGATCAAGACGGCTCAGTCAAAACGGAAGGCAACAGAGATTCTACGCTCCTTTACCA
>JAODAL010035221.1:0-43209 GCA_025379985.1 Phyllomedusa bahiana | reverse complement strand
AGGGTTTAAATTTTCCCGGGTTGGGGGGTCTTAATTACCCCCGGTGTCTGGGGGGTTTTATATTACCCCCGGGTGTCTGGAGGTTTCTTTATTATCCCCGGTGTTGGAGGGTTCTTACCTTTAACCCCGGGGGTGTCTGGGGGTTTTTCTTACTATTACCCCCGGTGCTGGGGGGTTTTAATTACCCCCGGTGTCGGGAGGGCTTACTTTTTCCCCGGGGGGTTTTGGAGGGTCACTTTTAAATTGGGTGTTGGGGGGTTCTTACTATTACCCCCGGGTCTGGAGGGTTTTTATTTTATCCCGGTGTCTGGAGGGTTTTACTATACCCCGGTGTCTGGGGGGTTCTTACTTTTTTCCGGTGTTGGAGGTTCTTACTTTTTCCCCCTTTGTCTGGGGGCTTACTTTTACCCCCGGTGTTTTGGGGTTTTTAATTACCCCGGTGTCTGGAGTTTCTTAATTACCCCGGTTTTGGGGGGTTTTTTTCATTACCCCGGTGTCTGGGGGGTTTTTACTTTATTTTCACGGTGTATGGGGGGTTTTCTTACTATTACCCCCGGGTGTCTGGGGGTTTTATTTTTCCCCGTTGTCTGGAGGTCTTATTTTTCCCCCGGTGTTGGAGGTTTTACTTTATCCCGGGGGTGTTGGAGGGTTTTTTTTTCCTGGGTTTTGAGGGTTTTACTTTATCCTGGGTTTTCTGGAGGGTTTATATTATCCCCGGTGTTGGGGTTTCTTATATTTTCCCGTTTGGGGGGTTTTACTTTACCCCCGGGGTGTCTGGGGGTTCTTATTTACCCGGTGTCGGGGGGTTTTTTATATTACCCCCGGTGTTGGGGGTTTTATATTATCCCCGGTGTCTGGGGGTTTACTATTATCCCGGTGTCTGGAGGTTTTATATTTCCGGTGCTGGGGGGTTCTTATATTACCCCCGGTGTCTGAGGGTTTTAAACCATTATCCCCGGTCTGGAGGGTTTTTTACTATTATCCGGTGCTGGGGGGTTCTTATTTTACCCCGGTGTTGGAGGGTTTTCTTTTATCCCGGTGTTGGGGGGTTTTTCTTTTTCCCCCGGTGTTTGGAGGGTTCTTACTTTTCCCCCCCGGGTGTTTGGGGGGTTTTATATTTCCCCCGGTGTTGGGGTTTTACTTTTTTCCCCCGGTGTCGGGAGGGTTTTTAAATTTTTCCCCCCGGGTCGGGAGGGTTTTACTATTATCCCCGGTGTCTGGTTGTTCTTACATTATCCCCGGTGTTAGGGTTTTTATTTTACCCCCGGTGTCGGGGGGTTTTACTTTTCCCCCGGTTCTGGGGGTTTTTCTATTACCCCCGGTTCTGGGGGGTTCTTACTATTTCCCCGGTGTCTGGGGGTTTTATATTACCCCCGGTGTCTGGAGGGTTTTATTATCCCCGGTTTGGAGGGTTCTTATTTTATCCCCGGTGTCTGGAGGATTTTATTATTACCCGGTGTTGGGGGTCTTATTTATCCCCGGTTTGGGGGGTTTTATTACCCCCGGTGTTGGAGGGTTTATTTTTCCCCCGGTGTTGGGGGTTTTACTTTTTACCCCCGGTGTTGGGGGGTTTTTCTATTATCCCGTGTCTGGGGGGGTTTTATATTATCCCCGGTTTGGGGGGGTTTTACTATTTTTGGGTCTGGAGGGTCTTACTATTACCCCCGGGTTTTTGGAGGGTTTTCTTTACCCCGGTGTTGGGGGTTTATATTACCCCCGGTTCGGGGGGTTCTTACTTTTTTCCCCCGGTTTGGAGGGTTTTTACTATTACCCCGGGTCTGGGGGGTTTCTTATATTACCCCCGGTTTTCGGGGGGGTTTTCCCTTATTATCCCGGTGTCTGGGGGGTTTACTTTTTTCCCGGTGTCTGGGGGGTTTTCTATATTTCCCGTTTGGGGGGTTCTTTTTTTTCCCCGGGTCTGGAGGATTCTTATATTACCCCCGGTGTCTGGAGGTCTTACTATTACCCCCCGGTGTCTGGAGAGCTCTTACTATTATCTCCGGTGTCTGGAGGGCTCTTACTATTATCCCTGGTGTCTGGAGGGTTCTTACTATTATCCCCGGTGTCTGGAGGGTTCTTACTATTATCCCTGGTGTCTGGAGGGTTCTTACTATTATCCCCGGTGTCTGGGGGGTTCTTACTATTATCCCTGGTGTCCGGAGGGCTCTTAGTATTATCCCTGGTGTCCGGAGGGGTCTTACTATTATCCCCGGTGTCTGGAGGGCTCTTACTATTATCCCCGGTGTCTGGAGGGTTCTTATATTATCCCCGGTGTCTGGAGGGCTCTTACTATTATCCCCGGTGTCTGGAGGTTCTTACTATTATTCCTGGTGTCTGGAGGGTTCTTACTATTATCCCCGGTGTTTGGAGGGTTCTTACTATTATCTCCGGTGTCTGGAGGGCTCTTACTATTATCCCTGGTGTCTGGAGGGTTCTTACAATTACCCCGGGTGTCTGGAGGTTCTTACTATTATCCCGGTGTCTGGAAGGGTTCTTACTTATCCCGGTGTCTGGAGGGTTCTTACTATTATCCCCGGTGTCTGGAGCGCTCTTACTATTATCCCCGGTGTCTGGAGGGCTCTTACTATTATCCCCGGTGTCTGGAGGGTTCTTACTATTATCCCTGGTGTCTGGAGGGCTCTTACTATTATCCCTGGTGTCTGGAGGGTTCTTACTATTATCCCGGTGTTGGAGGGTTCTTAATATTATCCCCGTGTCTGGAGGGTTCTTACTATTATCCCGTGTGTGTGGAGGGTTCTTACTATTATCCCCGGTGTCTGGAGGGTTCTTACTATTATCCCGGTGTCTGGAGGGTTCTTTGTATTATCCCCAGTGTCTGGAGGGTTCTTACTATTATCCCCGGTGTCTGGAGGGTTCTTACTATTATCCCCGGTGTCTGGAGGGCTCTTACTATTATCCCTGGTGTCTGGAGGGCTCTTACTATTATCCCTGGTGTCTGGAGGGTTCTTACTATTATCCCTGGTGTCTGGAGGGCTCTTACTATTATCCCTGGTGTCTGGAGGGCTCTTACTATTATCCACGGTGTCTGGAGGGTTCTTACTATTATCCCGTGGTGTCTGGAGGGGTTCTTACTATTATCCCGGTGTCTGGAGGCTCTTACTATTATATCCGGTGTCTGGAGGGTTCTTACTATTATCCCCGGTGTCTGGAGGGTTTACTATTATCCCGGTGTCTGGAGGTTCTTACTATTATCCCGGTGTCTGGAGGTCTTACTATTATTCCCGGTGTCTGGAGGGTTCTTACTATTATCCCCGGTGTCTGGATGTTTCTTACTATTATCCCTGGTGTCTGGAGGGCTCTTACTATTATCCCCGGTGTCTGGAGGGTTCTTACTATTATCCCTGGTGTCTGGAAGTTTCTTACTATTATCCCTGGTGTCTGGAGGGTTCTTACTATTATCCCCGGTGTCTGGAGGATTCTTACTATTATCCCCGGTGTCTGGAAGGTTCTTACTATTATCCCCGGTGTCTGGAGGGTTCTTACTATTATCCCTGGTGTCTGGAGGGTTCTTACTATTATCCCCGGTGTCTGGAGGGTTCTTACTATTATCCCTGGTGTCTGGAGGGTTCTTACTATTATCCCTGGTGTCTGGAGGGTTCTTACTATTATCCCTGGTGTCTGGAGGGTTCTTACTATTATCCCTGGTGTCTGGAGGGTTCTTACTATTATCCCCGGTGTCTGGAGGGTTCTTACTATTATCCCTGGTGTCTGGAGGGGACTTACTATTATTCCCGGTGTCTGGAGGGTTCTTACTATTATCCCTGGTGTCTGGATGTTTCTTACTATTATCCCTGGTGTCTGGAGGGTTCTTACTATTATCCCCGGTGTCTGGAGGGTTCTTACTATTATCCCTGGTGTCTGGAGGGTTCTTACTATTATCCCCGGTGTCTGGAGGGTTCTTACTATTATCCCCGGTGTCTGGAGGGCTCTTACTATTATCCCCGGTGTCTGGAGGGTTCTTACTATTATCCCTGGTGTCTGGAGGGTTCTTACTATTATCCCCGGTGTCTGGAGGGTTCTTACTATTATCCCTGGTGTCTGGAGGGCTCTTACTATTATCCCCGGTGTCTGGAGGGTTCTTACTATTATCCCCGGTGTCTGGAGGGTTCTTACTATTATCCCCGGTGTCTGGAGGGTTCTTACTATTATCCCCGGTGTCTGGAGGGGTCTTACTATTATCCCCGGTGTCTGGAGGGTTCTTACTATTATCCCCGGTGTCTGGAGGGTTCTTACTATTATCCCCGGTGTCTGTTGGGTTCTTACTATTATCCCCGGTGTCTGGAGGGGTCTTACTATTATCCCCGGTGTCTGGAGGGTTCTTACTATTATCCTGGTGTCTGGAGGGTTCTTACTATTATCCCCGGTGTCTGGAGGGTTCTTACTATTATCCCCGGTGTCTGGAGGGTTCTTACTATTATCCCAGGTGTCTGGAGGGTTCTTACTATTATCCCCGGTGTCTGGAGGGTTCTTACTATTATCCCCGGTGTCTGGAGGGTTCTTACTATTATCCCTGGTGTCTGGAGGGTTCTTACTATTATCCCTGGTGTCTGGAGGGTTCTTACTATTATCCCCGGTGTCTGGAGGGCTCTTACTATTATCCCCGGTGTCTGGAGGGTTCTTACTATTATCCCCGGTGTCTGGAGGGTTCTTACTATTATCCCCGGTGTCTGGAGGGTTCTTACTATTATCCCCGGTGTCTGGAGGGTTCTTACTATTATCCACGGTGTCTGGAGGGTTCTTACTATTATCACTGGTGTCTGGAGGGTTCTTACTATTATCCCGGGTGTCTGGAGGGTTCTTACAATTATCCCCGGTGTCTGGAGGGTTCTTACTATTATCCCCGGTGTCTGGAGGGTTCTTACTATTATCCCCGGTGTCTGGAGGGTTCTTACTATTATCCCCGGTGTCTGGAGGGTTCTTACTATTATCCCCGGTGTCTGGAGGGGTCTTACTATTATCCCGGGTGTCTGGAGGGGTCTTACTATTATCCCCGGTGTCTGGAGGGTTCTTTCTATTATCCCCGGTGTCTGGAGGGTTCTTACTATTATCCCTGGTGTCTGGAGGGTTCTTACTATTATCCCCGGTGTCTGGAGGGTTCTTACTATTATCCCCGGTGTCTGGAGGGTTCTTACTATTATCCCCGGTGTCTGGAGGGTTCTTAATATTATCCCTGGTGTCTGGAGGGTTCTTACTATTATCCCCGGTGTCTGGAGGGCTCTTACTATTATCCCCGGTGTCTGGAGGGTTCTTACTATTATCCCCGGTGTCTGGAGGGTTCTTACTATTATCCCCGGTGTCTGGAGGGTTCTTACTATTATCCCCGGTGTCTGGAGGGTTCTTACTATTATCCCCGGTGTCTGGAGGGTTCTTACTATTATCCCCGGTGTCTGGAGGGTTCTTACTATTATCCCGGGTGTCTGGAGGGTTCTTACTATTATCCCCGGTGTCTGGAGGGTTCTTACTATTATCCCCGGTGTCTGGAGGGTTCTTACTATTATCCCCGGTGTCTGGAGGGTTCTTACTATTATCCCCGGTGTCTGGAGGTTTCTTACTATTATCCCTGGTGTCTGGAGGGTTCTTACTATTATCCCCGGTGTCTGGAGGGTTCTTACTATTATCCCCGGTGTCTGGAGGGTTCTTACTATTATCACCGGTGTCTGGAGGGTTCTTACTATTATACCAGGTGTCTGGTGGGTTCTTTCTATTATCCCAGGTGTCTGGAGGGTTCTTACTATTATCCCCGGTGTGTCTGGAGGGTTTCTTACTATTATCCCTGGTGTCTGGAGTGTTCTTACTATTATCCCCGGTGTCTGGAGGGTTCTTACTATTATCCCCGGTGTCTGGAGGGTTCTTACTATTATCCCTGGTGTCTGGAGGGTTCTTACTATTATCCCCGGTGTCTGGAGGGTTCTTACTATTATCCCTGGTGTCTGGAGGGTTCTTACTATTATCCCTGGTGTCTGGAGGGTTCTTACTATTATCCCTGGTGTCTGGAGGGTTCTTACTATTATCCCCGGTGTCTGGAGGGTTCTTACTATTATCCCCGGTGTCTGGAGGGTTCTTACTATTATCCCCGGTGTCTGGAGGGTTCTTACTATTATCCCCGGTGTCTGGAGGGTTCTTACTATTATCCCCGGTGTCTGGAGGGTTCTTACTATTATCCCTGGTGTCTGGAGGGTTCTTACTATTATCCCTGGTGTCTGGAGGGTTCTTACTATTATCCCCGGTGTCTGGAGGGTTCTTACTATTATCCCTGGTGTCTGGAGGGTTCTTACTATTATACCCGGTGTGTCTGGAGGGTTCTTACTATTATCCCTGGTGTCTGGAGGGTTCTTACTATTATCCCCGGTGTCTGTGTTCTTACTATTATCCCCGGTGTCTGGAGGGTTCTACTTTTCCCGTGTCTGGAGGGTTCTTTATATCCCGGTGTCTGAGGGTTTACATTATCCCCGGGTCTGGGGGTTCTTATATTTCCCGTTCTGAGGTTCTTACTATATCCCGGTTTGGGGTTCTTACATTACCCGGTGTCTGGAGGGTCTTACTTTTTCCCCGGTGTCTGGAGGTTTTACATTCCGGTGTCTGGAGGTTCTTATATTATCCCGGTTCTGGAGGGTCTTACATTATCCCGGTGTTGAGGGTTCTATATTATCCCGGTTTTGGGGGTTCTTTAAATTTTCCGGTGTTGAGGGTTTTACTATTACCCGGTGTCTGGGGGTTCTACTATATCCCGGTTCTGGAGGTTCTTATATTACCCGGGTCTGGGGGTTCTACTATTATCCCGTTGGAGGGCTCTTACTATTATCCCCGGTGTCTGGTGGTTTCTTACTATTATCCCCGGTGCTGGGGGGGTTCTTACTATTATCCCGGTGTCTGGGGGGTTTTTACTATTATCCCCGGTGTTGGAGGGTTCTTACTATTCCCCCCGGTGTCTGGGGGGGTTCTTACTATTACCCGGTGTTGGAGGGTTCTTATATTTCCCGGGTCTGGAGGGTTCTTACTATTTCCCCGGTGTCTGGGGGGTTCTTTATTATTATCCCCCGGTGTCTGGAGGTTTCTTTTTCCCGTTAGGGCTCATACTATTATCCCCGGTGTCGGGAGGGTTTTACTATTACCAGGTGTCTGGTGGGTTCTTAATATTATCCCCGGTGTGTGGAGGGTTCTTACTATTATCCCCGGTGTCTGGAGGGTTCTTACTATTATTCCCGGTGTCTGGGGTTTACTTTATCCTGTTTGGAGGGTTTTACAAATTATCCCCGGTGTCTGGAGGGTTCTTACTATTATCCCGGTGTTTTGGAGGGTTCTTATATTACCCCCGGTGTCTGGAGGGTTTTACTATTATCCCCGGTGTCTGGGGGTTTTCTTCTATTATCCCGGGGTCTGGGGGGGTTCTTACTATTATCCCCGGTGTCTGGGGGGTTCTTACTATTATCCCTGGTGTCTGGAGGGTTCTTTACTATTATCCCGGTGTCTTGGAGGTTCTTAAAAATTATCCCGGTGTCTGGAGGGTTCTTACTATTATCCCGGTGCTGGAGGGTTTCTTACTATTATCCCCGGTGTTGGGGGTTCTTACTATTATCCCGGGTTTGGTCTGGGGGGTTCTTACTATTACCCCCTGGTGTCCGGAGGGTTCTTACTATTATCCCCGGTGTCTGGAGGGTTCTTAATATTATCCCCGGTGTCTGGATGGTTCTTACTATTTTTTCCCCGGTTTGGAGGGTCATTTTATTTCCCGGGTCTGGAGGTTCTTACTTTTTTCCCGGTGTCTGGGAGGGTTCTTACTATTATCCCCGGTGTCTGGAGGGTTCTTACTATTATCCCCGGTGTCTGGTGGGTTCTTACTATTTTCCCCGGTGTCTGGAGGGTTCTTACTATTATCCCCGGTGTCTGGAGGGTTCTTACTATTACCCCCGGTGTCTGGGGGGTGCTTACTATTATCCCGGTTCTGGAGGTTTTTTTCTATTATCCCGGTGTCGGAGGGTTCTTTACTATTACCCCCGGTGTCTGGAAAGTTCTTACTATTATCCGGGGGGGTTTGTCGGGAGGGTTCCTTACTATTATCCCCCGGTGCCCTGGAGGGTTTACTATTATCCCGGTGTCTGGAGGGTTTTACTATTTCCCCGGTGTCTGGAGGGTTTTTAAATATTATCCCCGGTGTCTGGAGGTTTAAATATTACCCCCGGTGTCTGGAGGGTTTTACTTTTATCCCCGGGTTCGGAGGGTTCTTACAAATTATCCCGGGTTTGTTGGGGGTTTTTTCTATTTATCCCGGTGTCTGGAGGGTTCTTACTTTTATTCCCGGTGTCTGGAGGGTTCTTACTATTATCCCCGGTGTCTGGGGGGTCTTACTATTATCCCCGGTGTCTGGGGTTCTTACTATATCCGGTGGGGGGTTCTTACTATTCCCCCCGGTGTCTGGGGGGTTTCTTACTATTTCCCTGGGGGTTGGGTTTTACTATTATCCCGGTGTCTGGAGGGGTCTTTACTATTATCCCGGTTCTGGAGGGTTCTTTATTACCCCCTTTGTCTGGAGGGTTCTTACTTTTAAATCCCCGGTGTCTGGAGGGTTTTACTATTCCCCCCGGTGTCTGGAGGTTCTTGGCCTTTTATCCCGGTGTCTGGAGGTTCTTACCTTTATCCCCGGTGTCTGGGGGTTTTCTTTTTTTTTTACCCCGGTGTTGGAGGGTTTTTTACTATTTACCCGGTTCTGGAGGGTTCTTACTATTATCCGGTGTCCTGGAGGGTTCTTTACTATTATCCCTGGTGTCTGGGGGTCTTACTATATCCCCGGTGTCTGAGGTTCTTTATATTTTTTTCCTTGGTGTTTGAGGGTTCTTACTTATCCCCGGGTTTGTCTGGAGGTTCTTAATTTATCCCCGGTGTCTGGAGGGTTCTTTCTATTATCCCGGTTTGTTCTGGGGGTTGGCTTATATTATCCCGGTGTCTGGAGGGTTCTTACTATTTTCCCCCGTGGCTGGAGGGTTCTTACTATTATCCCCGGTGTCTGGAGGGTTCTTACTATTATCCCGGTGCTGGAGGGTTCTTACTATTATCCCGGGTGTTGAGGGTTCTCTATTATCCCGGTGCTGGAGGGTTCTTACTATTATCCCCGGTTGTCTGGAGGGTCTTACTATTATCCCTTGTTTGGAGGGATCTTATACTTTATCCCCGGTTTGTCTGGGGGGTTTCTTACTATTATCCCCGGTGTCTGGAGGTTCTTACTATTATCCCCCGGTGTCTGGAGGGTCTTACTATTATCCCGGTGTCTGGAGGGTTCTTATATTATCCCCGGTGCTGGGGGTTCTTACTATTATCCCGGGTGTTGGAGGTTCTTCCCCTTATTAACCCGGTGTCTGAGGGTTTTTCTATTATCCCGGTGTCGGGGTTCTTACTATTATCCCCGGTTTGGGTTTTATATTATCCCGGTGTCTGGAGGGTTCTTACTATTATCCCCGGTGTCTGGAGGTTCTTACTTTTTATCCCGGTGTCTGGGGGTTCTTACTATTATCCCCGGGTTGGGGGTTTTCTATTATCCCGGTTTTGGGAGGGTTTTTTTACTTTTCCCGGGTGTCGGAGGGTTCTTCTATTATCCCCGGTGTCTGGAGGTTCTTACTTTATCCAACCGGTGTCTGGAGGGCTTACTATTATCCCGGTGTCTGGAGGGTTCTTACTATTACCCCCGGTGTAGGGAGGGTTTTACAAATTATCCCCGGTGTCTGGAGGGTTCTTACTATTACCCCCGGGTGTTGGGGGGTTTTCTTACTATTTCCCCGGTGTCTGGAGGGGTTTTACTATTATCCCGGGGCTGAGGGTCTTACTATTATCCCTGGTGTCTGGAGGGTTCTTACTATTATCCCCGGTGTCTGGGGGGTTCTTACTATTATCCCCGGTGTCCGGAGGGTTCTTACTTTATCCCGTGTTAGGTTCTTACTTTAAATCCCCGGTGTCGGGAAAGGTTCTTACTATTACCCCCGGGGGGCCCGGGGTTTTTACATTCACCCCGGTGTCTGGAGGTTCTTACAATACCGGTGTTGGGGGTTCTTACTTTTCCCCGGTGTCTGGAGGGTTCTTACTATATCCCGGTTCTGGAGGGTTCTTACTATTATACCCGGTGTCTGGAGGGGTTTTACTATTATCCCGGTGTCTGGGAGGGTTCTTACTATTATCCTGGTGTCTGGAGGGTCTTACTATTATCCCCGGTTTTCTGGAGGTTCTTACTTTATCCGGTGTCTGGAGGGTTTCTTACTATTATCCCTGGTGTCGGAGGTTCTTATATTACCCCCGGGTTTGTCTGGGGGGTTTTCTTACTATTTATCCCGGTGTTGGAGGGTTCCTTACTATTATCTCGGTGTCTGGAGGGTTCTTCTATTATCCCGGTGTCTGGAGGTTCTTTATTATCCCCGGTGTCTGGGGGTTCTTACTATTATCCCGGGGGTCTGGAGGGTTCTTACTATTATCCCCGTTCTGGAGGGCCCTTTACTATATTCCCTGGTGGAGGGTCTTTACTATTATCCCCGATGTCTGGAGGGTTCTTACTATTTTCCCCGGTGTCTGGAGGGTTCTTACTATATCCCGGTGTCTGGAGGTTCTTTCTATATCCCCGGTGTCTGAGGGTTCTTACTATTATCCCTGGTGGTATGGAGGGTTTTTTCTCTATTATCCCTGGTGTCTGGAGGGATCTTAAACTTTAAAAATATCCCTGGTGTCTGGGAAGGTATCTTACTATTTAACACGGAGTCTGGAGGGATCTTACTATTATCCCGGTGTCTGGAGGGCTCTTACTATTATCCACCGGTGGTCTGAGGTTTCTTAACTATTATCCCCGGTGTCTGGAGGTTCTACTAATTATCCCTGTGTCTGGAAGGTTCTACTATTATCCCCGTGTCTGGAGGATTCTTACTATTATCCCCGGTGTCCGGAGGGTTGTTACTATTATCCCCGGTGTCTGTAGGGTTCTTACTATTATCCCTGGTGTCACTGAGTGGCTCCTTACTATTATCCCCGGAGTCTGGAGGGTTCTTACTATTATCTCTGGTGTCTGAGGTTTCTTACCTATTATCCCGGGTGGTCTGGGAGGTTCTTACTATTATCCCCGTGTCTGGAGGGTTTCTTACTATTATCCCCGGTGTCTGGAGGGTTCTTACTATTATCCCCGTGTCTGGAGGGTTCTTACTATTATCCCCGGTGTCTGGATGTTTCTTACTATATCCCGGTGTCCTGGAGGGTTTCTTACTATTATCCCCGGTGTCTGGGATTCTTACTATTTTCCTGGGTGTCTGGATGTATCTTACTATTATCCCCGGTGTCTGGAGGGTTCTAACTATTATCTCTGGTGTCTGAGGGCTCTTACTATTATCCCTGGTTGGCTGGAGGTTTCTTACCGATTATCCCTGGTGTTCTGGAGGGTTCTTATATTATCTCTGGTGTCTGGAGGGTTCTTACTATTTCCCCGTGGTCTGGAGTTCTTACTATTATCCCTGGGTGTCTGGAGGGTTCTTACATTATCCCCGGTGTCTGGAGGGGTTCTTAAACTATTTTCCCTGTGTCGGAGGGTTCTTATATTAATCTCCCGTGTCTGGGAGGGTTTTCTACTATTATCGACCGGTGTCTGGATGGTTCTTACTTATATCTTGGTGTTCTGGAGGTTCTTACTATTATCCCCGGTGTCTGGAGGGTTCTTACTATTATACCTGGTGTCTGGAGGTTCTTACTATTATCCCGCCGGGTGACTGGAGGTTCTTTACATTATTCCCGGTGTCTGAGGGTTCTTACTATTAGTCCCGGTGTCTGGAGGTTCTTACTATTATCCCCCTGTGTCTGGAGGGATTTCTTACTATTTACTCCCCGGTGTCGGAGGATTCTTACTATTATCCCGGTGGTCTGAGGATTCTACTATTATCCCCGGTGTCTGGGAGGTTCTACTATTATCCCTGGTGTCTGGATGGTTCGTACTATTATCCCCGGTGTCTGGAGGGTTCGTACCATTATCCCCGTGTCTGAGGGTTCTTACATTTATCCCCGGTGTCTGAGGCTCTTACTATTTATCCCTGGTGCTGAACGTTCTTAACTATTATCCCTGGTGTCTGGAGGGTTCTACTATTATCCCCGGTGTCCTGATGGTTTTCTTACTATGATCCCCGTGTGGTCTAGAGGCTCTTACTAATCCCCGGTGTCTGGAGGGTTCTTACTATTATCTCCCGGTGGCTGGAGGTTCTTACTATTATCCCTTGTGTCTGGAGGTGTTCTTACTATTAGCCCGTGTCTGAGGGTTTCTTACTAATTATCCCCCGGTGTCTGAAGGTTCTTACTATTATCCCCGGTGTCCTGGTAGGGTTCTTACTATATCCCCGGTGTCTGGAGGTGTTCTTACTATTATCCCCGGGTCAGGAGGTTTTTTTACTAATTATCCCTGGTGTCTGGAGTGTTCTTATATTATTCCCCCCCCCCCCCCCCGGTGTCTGGAAGTTCTTACTATTATCCCCGTGTCTGGAGGGCTCTTACTTTATCCCCGGTGTATAGAGGGTTCATACTATTATCCCGTGGTCTGGGAGGGCTCTTACTATTATCCGTTGTCTGGAGGTTCTTTACTAATTATCCCCGGTGTCCTGGAGGGTTCTTACTATTTCCCCGGTGTCTGAGGGTTTCTTACTATTATCCCCGGTGTCTGGAGGGCTCTTCCTATTATCCCCGGTGTCGGGAGGGTTCTTACTATTATCCCCGGTGTCTGGAGGGTTCTTACTATTATCCCCGGTGTCTGGAGGTTCTTACTGTTATCCCCGGTGTCCCAGAAGGAATGCCTTATCTATTATCCCTGGTGTCTGGAGGTTCTTACTATTCATACCAGGTGATCTGGAGTTCTTTACTATTATCCCCGGTGTCTGGGATGGTTCTTACTATTTATCCCCGGTGTCTGAGGGTTCTTACTGATTATCCCCGGTGGTCTGGAGGGTTCTACTATTATCCCCGTGTCTGAGGCTCTTACTATTATCCCCGATGTTCTGGAGGGTTCTTACTATTTTCCCCGGTTTCCTGGAGGTTTCTGACTATTATCCCCGTGTCTGGGAGGGTTCTTACATTATTCCTCCCGGTGGTCTGGAGGGTGTCCTTTACTATTATCCCTGGTGTCTGGATTGGTTCTTACTATTATCCTTGGTGTCTGGAGGGTTCTTACTATATCCCTGGTGTCTGGAGGTTCTTAACTATTTTAGACACCGGTGTCTGGAGGCTCTTACTATTATCCCCGGTGTCTGGAGGGCTCTTACTATTATCCCCGGTGTCTGAGGGTTCTTACTATTTTCCCGTGTCTGGAGGGTTCTTACTATTAATTACCCAGTGTCTGAAGGTTCTTACTATTACCCCGGTTTCTGGGAGGAGTTCTTACTATAATCCCCGTGTCTGGAGGTTTCTACTATTATCCCCGGTGTTCTGGAGGTTCTTACTATTATCCCTGGATCCTGAGGGCTCCTTACTATTGTCCCCGGTGTCTGGAGCGCTCTTACTATTATCCCCGGTGTCTGGACGGTTCTTACTATTATCCCCGGTGTCTGAAGGGCTCTTACTATTATCCCGGTGTCCTGGAGGGTTCTTACTTTACCCCGTTGTCTGGAGGCTCTTTACATTATCTCTGGTGTCTGGAGGGTTCTTACTATTATCCCCGGTGTCTGGAAGGTTCTTACTATTATCCCCGGTGGTCTGAGGGTTTTCTTACTACTATCCGCACGTGTCTGGAGGTTCCTTACTATTATCCCCGTGTCTGGAGGCTCTAACTATTATCCCCTGGTGTCTGGAGGTTCTTAACTATTATCCCCGGTGTCTGGAGGGTTCTTACTATTATCCCCGTGTCGGAGGGTTCGTTACTATTATCCCGGGTCTGGAGGGGTCCCTTACTATTATCCCCGGTGTCTGGAAGGTTCTTTCTATTATCCCCCGGTGTCCCTGAGGGGTCTTTTCTATTATCCCACTTTGTCTGGAGGGTTTCTTACTATTATCCCAGGTGTCTGGAGGGTTCTTACTATTATCCCTGGTGTCTGGAGGTCTTACTATTTTCCCTGGTGTTCTGGAGGGTTCTTGCTATTATCCCCGGTGTCTGGAGGGTTCTTACTATTATCCCCTGTCTGGAGGGTTCTTACTATTATCCCGTGTCTGGAGGTTTTTTTTTTTTTTTTTTCTTACTATTTATCCCCCCCGGTGTCTGGAGGGTTCTTACTAGTTATCCCTGGTGTTTGGAGATTCCCTTACTATTATCCCGTGGTCCTGGAGGTTCTTACTATTATGCCCCGGTGTCTGTGGGGTTCTTACTATTATTCCCCTGTGTCCCTGGGTTATCTTACTATTATCCCCGGTGTCTGGGGGGTTCTTAAACTATTAATCCGCCGGTGTCTGGAGGGTTTCTTACGATTATTCCCCGGTGTCCTGAAGGTTCTTACTATTATCCCCGGTGTCTGAGGGTTCTTACTATTATCCCCGGTGTCTGGAGGGTTCTTACTATTATCCCAGGTGTCTGAGGGTTCTTTAATTATTATCCCCGTGTCTGGAGGGTTCCTTTTCTATTATCCCCGGTGGTCTGGAGGTTTTCTTACTATTATCCCCCGGTGGTCTGGAGGGTTCTTAATAATTATCCCTGGCTGGAGGGGTTCTTACTATTATCCCGGGTGTCCTGGAGAGGTCTCTTACTATTACCCCGGTGTCTGGAGGGTTCTTACAATAATCCCCGCAGACTGGAGGGATCTTACTATTATCCCGGTGTCTGGAGGGTTCCTTACTATTATCCCCGGTGTCTGGAGGGTTTTTCTTACAATTATCCCCGTTGTCCTGGAGGGTTTTATTACTATTACCCCGGTGTCTGGAGGGTTCTTAGTATATCCCCAGGTGTCTGGAGGTTTCTTACTATATATCCCCGGTGTCTGGAGGGTTCTTACTATTATCCACGGTGTCTGGAGGGTTCTTACTATTACCCCCGGTGTCTGGAGGGTTCTTACTATTATCCCTGGTGTCTGGAGGGTTCTTACTATTATCCCCGGTGTCTGGAGGTTCTTACTATTATCGCCCGGTGTCCTTGAGGGTTTTTTTACTATTAATCCCCTGGGGGGGGGGGGCGGTGTCTGATGGGTTCTTACATTACCCCTATTCTACACGGGATTAGCCGCTCTAGTCTCCCCTCAGGCTGTAGTGTTGTACACAGGATGTAGCCGCTCTATGTCTCCTCCTCAGGCTGTAGTGTTGCACCGGGAGAGCCGCTCCTGTTCCTCCTCGGCTGTAGCGTTGAAACCGGGATGTACCCGCTCTATTCCCCCTCGGCTGTGGTTGACACGGGAGTGTCGCCAAATTCTCCTCCCAGGCTGACGTTGTACACAGAAGTAGCCGTCTATGTTCCTCCTCGGCTTAGTGTTTACACAGGATGTACCGCTTAGCTCCCCCTCGGGCTTAGTGTTGTACACGGATGAGCCGCTCTGTTCCTCCTCGGGGCTGTGTTTTTGTACACAGGATGTAGCCGCTCTGTCTCCTCCTCAGGCTGTAGTGTTGTACACAGGATGTAGCCGCTCTATGTCTCCTCTTCAGGCTGTAGCGTTGTACACAGGATGTGGCCGCTCTACGTTTCCCCCTAGGCTTGCGTTGTACACGGGAGGGGGCCGCTCTATGTCCCCCTAGGCTTGGGTTTTACACAGGATTACCGCTCTACTTTCCCCTCCTCAGGCGTGCGTTGTCCAGGATGTAGCCGCTCTATGTCTCCTCCTCAGGCTGTAGCGTTGTACACAGGATGTAGCCGCTCTATGTCTCCTCCTCAGGCTGTAGCTTTACACGGGTGTACCGCCTATGTCTCCCCTCAGGGCTGTGCTTGGGTACACGGATGTACCCCCCGCTCTATGTCTCCTCCTCGGGCGTACGTTGTCACGGGAGGGGAGCCGCTCTATGCCCCCCTCAGGCGTAGCGTTGACACAGGAGGGGGCCGCTCTATGTCTCCCCCCTCGGGCGTAGTGTTGTAACACGGGATGTCCCCCCTTTTGGTCTCCCCCTCAGGTGTAGTGTTTACACAGATGTGCCGCTCTCTGTCTCCCCTCAGGCTGTACGTTGTAAAAGGGATGTACCGCCTATTCTCCCTCCAGGCTGTACGTTGACACAGGATGTGGCCGCTCAAATGTCTCCCCCTCAGGCTGTACGTTGTACCAGGTGGGGGCCCTTCATGCTCCCCCTCAGGCTGTACGTTGTACACAGGATGTACCCCGCTCAAATGTCTCCCCCCTCGGGCGTGCTTTGTACACAGGATGTAGCCGCTCTATGTCTCCTCCTCAGGCTGTAGCGTTGTACACAGGATGTGGCCGCTCTATGTCTCCCCTCCAGCTGTAGTTTTTACACGGGATGTAACCGCCTATGCTCCCCCCTCAGCTGTGCGTTGTACACAGGATGTGGCCGCTCTATGTCTCCTCCTCATGCTGAGTGTTTTCAAGGATGACCCGCTCTATGTCTCCTCCTCAGGCTATGCGTTGACCAGGTGTGCCCCCTTTGTCTCCCCTCAGGCTGTAGGTTGTCACAGGATGTAGCCGATCTTGTTCCTCCTCAGCTGTAGCGTTGACACAAATGTGCCGCCTATTCTCCTCCTCAGGCGTAGGTTGTACCAGGTGTCCGCTCAAATTTTCTTCCTACGTGTAGCGTTTTTTTACACGGGATGTAGCGCTCGATCTCTCATCTCACTGGCTGTAGCGTTGTACACATGTGTGAAGGCCGCTTATGTCTCCTCCTTCAGCGCTGTAGGTTGTTAGACCACAGGATGTTAAGTCACGCTCTATGTCTCCTCCTCAGCTGTAGTGTTGTGACAAGGTTAGTCTCAGATCTGATGTGTCTCGCCTCCCTCAGGCTGTAGCTGTGCTATGTGTGTTGTTAAGTACGCACAGGACTGTAGCTCGCCTCTATTGTCTCTCCTCCTTGGCATGGTAGCGTTTGTACACAGGTTGTATATAAATCAGCTCTGATGTTTTGCGTCCTCAGAGCTGTTATTGTAGGTTGTACACAGTGGATGTGGTCCGCCTCTCGTCTCGTCCTAAGGGCTGTAGCGAGTTGTACTTACAGGGTTGTGGCCGCTCTATGTCTTCCCCTACAGGCTGTAGTCGTTGTTACACAGGATGTGGACGCTCTATGTTCCTTCTCCTCATAGCGCTGTAGTGTTGTATCGTGAGGGAATTTGTGGGCTCCCCTCTATGTCTCACACACTCCTCAGAAGGCATTGGTAGCGTTGGTAACTCACGGATGTATCCGCTCTCTATGTGTCTCCTCATGTAGGCTGTAGTGTTGTGTAACACAGGGATCTGTGGGCTACGCTCTATGGTCGCTCCTCCTCAGGCTGTAGCGTGTGTATACACGTAGGATGTATGACGTGCTCTAAGTCTCCTCCTCTAGGCTTGTAGCGTTTGTACACTTGATGTAGGCGCTCTATGTCTCCTGTCCTCGGCTTGGTAGTCGTTGTACACAGGGATGTGTGTACCGCTCTATAGTTAATTCCTCCTCAGCGTGTGTAGCGTTGTACAAAGGATGTTGAGATCTTCTCGCCTATCTATGTTCTTCCTCCTAGCTGTGTAGTCGTTGTACCACAGTGAATTGTAGGCTCGCTTTATGTCTCTCGTCAGGCTGCTAGCGTGTACAGGGATGTAGCCGCTCGATGTCTCCTCCTTCAGGCACTGTAGGCGGTTGTCGCGCGCACCACTAGGATTGTTGGCTCCTTCTTCGTCCTATGGGTTTTTTCGCTTATGTCTCTCTCTCTGTTCAGGCTGTTAGCGTTTTATAGATTGTTACACAGGATGTAGATTGTCTCGCTCTTAGTGTTCTTCCTCTCGTCTCAGGTCTGGGCGTTGTTCAACAGGATGTGGATGCCTGCTTTATGGTCTCCTTCCTCAGGCTGGTTTTTTTGTATGCGTTTGGTACAGGATGTAGCGCCGACGCTATTATGGTCTCCTCCTCGAGGTTCTGTAGTTGTATGTTGCAACTAGGATGTTGTTCCGCTCTATGTCTAATCTTTCCAGGCTTTGTAGCGTTGTTATACAGGATGTGGGCGCTCTATGGTTCGAATACCTACTCAGGCTTGTGAGCAGTGATGTATCATCTCACAGGGATGTAGTCTGCTCGTATGTATCGCCTTCTATCAGGCTGTTAGCGTTTGTGCACACGAGGGATTGTTCGTCGCCGCTCTTTGTGTCTCATACCCAGGCTTTCCTCGCCTCTCCTCGAGTTCTGGTAACTCATCGCGCTCTCGCGCTGCCCCTGTCTCTGTTTGATCTCTCCTCATCAGGCCATGTATGCGTTGTTGTGTCACAGGATGTGAGTCACGACTTTATGTCTCCCTACCTCATGGCTGTTTGCGTGCAGTACACGAAGGATGTAGCTTGTCGCTTTATGTCTCCTCACTGCAGGCATGTAGAGTTTGTTACACAGGATGTGGATTCACGCTCTATGTCTCCTCCTCAGGGTTTGTAGTCGTGTTGTATCACAAGGATGATAGTCCCTTCTATGTGATCCGCCTCAGGCTCCTGATGTAGCTGTTGGTTGTGTATCTCAGGATTGTAGTCCGCTCTATGTCTCCTCCTCAGGCTGTGTATCGGTTTGGTAAACAGGAATTGGTTGCGTACGGTCATTCTTTTTTTTTTGGTGTGTTTGTCCCGCTCTACGGTGTCCTCCTCAGGCCTTCGGTAGCGTTGTACACAGGATGTGGGATCTGCTCTATGTCTCCTCCCTCAAGGTCTGTAGCGTTTGTAACACAGGATGTAGCGATCTATGTCTCCGTGCCTCGATGGCTGTAGTGTGTGTACACAGGATCTTGTTGGTCCGACTATCTATGTCGCCTCCTCCTCAGGCCTTGTAGCAGTTGTATCACAGGATTGGTAGTTTCCGCTACTTATGTCTTCCTCCTCAGTCATGTAATGCGTTGTAGATCTCTCACAGGATGGTAGCCAGCTGCGCTGTCTCCTTTCCTTAGCTAGGCTGTGGTGTGTGTAGAGCACAGGTTGGTTGGCTCTTCGATCATGTCTCCTCCTCAGGCTGTAGCGTTGTACACAGGATGTAGCCGCTCTATGTCTCCTCCTCAGGCTGTAGCGTTGTACACAGGATGTAGCCGCTCTATGTCTCCTCCTCAGGCTGTAGCGTTGTACACAGGATGTGGCCGCTCTATGTCTCCTCCTCAGGCTGTGTTAGAGTTGTTCGCACAGGAGTGGACTCCCGTCTATGTCTTCCCGCTCAGTGCTGTAAGTTGTTGGTTATCGGGAGTTGTATGTCGCCTCTCTTTGTGCTCCTACTTTCAGGCTTCTGTAGCTGTTGTTACACAGGATGTACGCCTGCTCTATTGTGCTCGTCTTCCTCAGGCTTGTTATTGCGTTGTCCACAGGATGTGTGTCCGCTTGTCTGATGTCTCCTTTCTCTTCTGGCTTGTAGCGTGGTCCTCAGGATTGGGGGGGTCCGCTCTATGTTCTCCTTCCTCAGGCTCGGTAGCGGTTGTACTAGCAAGGAGATGTAGTCTCGCCTCCGTCTGTGTATCTCCGCCTCAGGCTTTAGTTGTTTGTGTACACAGTGATGTAGTGTCCCGAGCTCTATGTCTACCTCACTAGGCTGTATTCTTAGCGTTGTCCTCAGGATGTAGACTTGCCTTCTATTGTTCCTCCTCAGCCTGTAGCGTTTGTTCCACTGGATTGTAGGCCACTGTCTATGCTCTTTCCTCTCTCAGTGCTTGTACACGCGTTGTACAAGTATTGGTGGATTCCGCTCTTTGGTCTCCTCCTCTTCCAGGTGCTTGTAGCGTTGTCTCACTGGATGTAGCCCGCTCTATGTCTCTCATCGCAGGCTGTATGTTAATGTTTTGCTTCAAGGAGGATGTAGCCGGCTTCTCTGGTCCTCCTGTCAGCGCTGTGTAGGGTACACGGATGATAGTCGCTCTATGTCGCTCCTCCTCGGCTGTGATGCGTGTGTTTTTGTCTCCACATGGATTGTAGCCGCTCTATGTCGTCCTCCTCAGGGCTTAGTGTAGCGTTTGTTCCACAGGATTCGTAGCCGCCTCTCATTGTGCTCCTCCTCGCAGGCTGTAGGTTTTGTACACGCAGGATTGTAAGCCGCTCTGGTATCGCCTCCTTAGGCTGTAGAGTTGTAACAGGATGTTAGCGTCTATGTGTCTCCCGCTCGAGGATGTATGCGTTGTGCGACAGGGATGTAGCTCGCGTCTAGGTTCCATCCTTCAGGTCTGTAGCTGTTGTCCATCCAGGATGTAGGCCGACTCTATGTTTCCTCCTCATGGCGATGTATTGCACGTCTTTGATTGGATAAACAGGATGTTAGCCGCTCTATGTCTTATCTGTCACAGGATTGTAGCTCGCTGCGTATGTCTCCCTTGTCCATGGCTCTGGTAGCTGTTGTACAACTTGGATGTTACCGCATTATGGTCTCTCTCCCAGGCTTGTAGTGTTGTACATCAGGTGATGTAGTCCGCGTCTATGCATGCGCCTCTCAGGCTTTGTAGCGTTTGGTACACAGGTGTTAGTCCGCTCTATGTATCCTCATCTAGGCGTGTAAGCGTTGTACACAGGATGTAGCCGCTCTATGTCTCCTCCTCAGGCTGTAGCGTTGTACACAGGATGTCGGGTTCCTCCGATCCTATTCGTCGTCCCTCCTCGGCATGTTGTGTTGTACACCGTGGATGTGGTCCGCCCTCTATGTGTGTCTCTCCTCAGGCTGTAGTGTTGTACACATGGTGTCAGTCCGCTTCTATGCGTCGCCCCCTCCTCAGGATGTTCATTTCGTATAGTTTTTTGTGCAATTCATGTAGCGTTGTACACGATGTAGGCTGAGTTATGTCTCCTTCGTCTCCGGCTGTAGCGTTGTTAGTCACAGGATGTAGCCGCTCTATTGTCTCTCCTCAGGCGTAGCAGTGTTACACGCAGGGATTGTAGCCGCTTATATGTCTCCTCCTCAGGCTGTAGCGTTGTACACAGGATGTAGCCGCTCTATGTCTCCTCCTCAGGCTTGTTTGTGTTGAGATGTGTGTACTGGATGTAGCCGTATATGTCTTCCTTCCTCAGGCTGTTAGTGTTGTGTACGACAGTGAGTGTAGCCGCTTCTATGTTCTCTCTCGCTTCTGGCGGTGTAGTGTAGTTACAGACAGGAAGTGTAGCCTGCTCTCTTATTGGTCTCTCTCTAAGCTGTTAGCGTTGTGATACAAGCGCATGGATTTGTTGGGCTCTGATGTCTCCTTCTAGGGCCTGTTTAGCTGGTTTTTTGTGTACTTACAGGATGGAAGCGCTCTATGTGTCTCCTCTCAGGCTTGAGTGTGTACACTGATGTAAGACCCGCTTCTACTCTTCTCCTCTTGTCTTTCTGTCCGTTCAGGTCCGGGCCAGCGCCATTGCTCAGGACGCGGATCAGAACTACGACTATGCACTTCTAGGTAAGACAGACTCTTGGTGGTGCTGCACCTGGACTCCGGCGACGAGATCTACGTGAAGCTGGGACGGCGCAGGGGCAAAGCTCACTGTCAGTTGGGCAACTTGACAACAGAAGTACGTGCATACCTTCTCACGGATATCGATCCTGTTACCGGAAAGAGCGCGGACTGCCACTCCACGTTTGTCCACAGGGAAGGAAGCTCCACTGCGGAGGATGGAGACACGATCTGCCAGTCGGCTCCACTCTACCGTACGACCGCCAGGAAGAAGTGATCTCCGCCATCCCACATACAACTACTTTATCTTCTCTTCCAACTGCAGGAATCTCCGCTAGCACAGCGCATCTGGGCACCTCTGACAAGATCATTGTATCCTTTCTCCGCACAATGTAGGGTCACAGTAGATTGAACATGAATGATTCTGCCCCGGATCGCCTGATTACTATACATAATGATAGCTACTCCCGACTTACAGGAGGACTAGATGATATATGGAAACCTCCGAGGCTTACAGTGAGGACATATATGTGTTCACTTATTGCCGTACTGTAAGTGAACAGGTGAGGACATATATGTATCACCCCGACTTACAGGAGACATATATGTTATACAAATCACCCGGGAGCTTACTGTGTGACAATATATGTATTACACTCCGACTGTACAGAGGAGGACTACCTATTATGTATCACCCCGACTTGTAGCATCTAGGAGGATCAATATATGGTATCACGCCTCGACTTACAGGATAGGACATTTTATGTATTCACCTTCCGTGGAACGTTTAAAGATGTATGGGCAACAGCCGACTTATAGGTGACATATATGTAGCACCTCGACTTAAAGATGACATATATTCAGGACCCTGACTTATATGTTGTTGGATAAATGAGGCTCACCAACACTACAGATTCCTCATATAGGATGACACCCGATCTTTGTTAGGAGAAATATATGAGTGACCCCAGCTTTATAGAGTAGGCCCTCTGTTCAGTCAGGTAATTTTTCTGACTGTGCTAGGTTGCAAACAAACTCTTGGTGACTGAATTTAAGAGGTGACATTTTTTTGTTCTTCATTTAGAAACGTAAAGTAACGTACATGAGCCTCCCAATCTAACATGGTGACTTAGCTTATCACCATACTGCTATTGAGTACTTGCATTGACCCTTTCCTCACGTATTAGGTCATATATAATGAGCCCCAATAGTATAGATTTACCTACATGACCCTCAACAAGGACTACTAGTGTGACACCTAAGACGATTGTCATTTGCAATGTTCAGATGACATACAGGACCCTCAAGACATGGCGCGATTGATGATAGGACTAATGACAGCTGTGACCGTACAGGTGTAGACATACATGTATCTACTCCTGTCCTATGGGTGAATTACATTGACCCTGTCGCCAGACCTACAGGTAACATACTATCACGTCATGACCTTTAGAATGGACATAATGACTCTAGCTGACACTATAGATGACATACATGAACCTTCCAATATAAAGATGACATACATGACTCTCCTGACCTATAGGTGACATACATGACTATCTTAAGCTACAGGTCACTTATATAATTAAAAACCTACAGGTAATTGCAATGATTGTGCTGACCTGAGTGTAACATGTATATCCATCACAACTACAGGTAGCACATGACCGTCCTGACCTATAGGTACCATACAGTCTTGATGCTATGTACATTATAAGGGACAAATCATCACTGCCCTTCACAAAGACAATGAACATCTTCCAGATGACTATGCCTTATGATGTCTGCTGGTGGCGGTCTGTTGAGGGCTGCTGGTGGTGGTCTGTTGAGGGCTGTGGCGGTCTGTTGAGGCTGCTGGTGCTGGTCTCCTGATGGCTGCTGGTGGGGTCTCTTGATGGCTACTAGTGTTGGTCTCCTGATGGCTGCTGGCGGGGTCTGTTGGTGGCTGCTGGTGGTGGTCTGTTAAGGGCTGCTGGTGGTGGTCTCCTGATGGTTGCTGGTGGTGGTCTCCTGATGGCTGCTGGTGGCGGTCTCCTGATGGCTGCTGGTGGCGGTCTGTTGAGGGCTGCTGGTGGCGGTCTCCTGATGGCTGCTGGTGGTGGTCTCTTGGTGGCTGCTGTTGGTGGTCTCCTGAAGGCTGCTGTTGGCGGTCTCTTGGTGGCTCCTGGTGGCGGTCTCTTGGTGGCTGCTGTTGGCGGTCTCTTGGTGTCTGCGGTTGGTGGTCTCCTGATGGCTGCTGTTGGTGGTCTCCTGATGGCTGCTGTTGGTGGTCTGTTGAGGCTGCTGGTGGTGGTCTCTTGGTGGCTGCTGTTGGTGGTCTTCTGATGGCGGTCTCTTGGTGGCTGCTGTTGGTGGTCTCCTGCAGGCTGCTGTTGGCGGTCTCTTGGTGGCTCCTGGTGGCGGTCTCTTGGTGGCTCCTGGTGGCGATCTCCTGGTGGCTGTCTCCTGATGGCTGCTGTTGGTGGTCTCCTGATGGCTGCTGTTGGTGGTCTCCTGATGGCTGCTGTTTGTGGTCTGTTGAGGGCTGCTGGTGGCAGTCTCTTGGTGGCGGTCTGTTGGTGGCTACTGGTGACTGGTGGTGGTCCCATGACAGCTGAACTTCCTTGTAGACTGCTCTCAGTAGATTGCCCACCTTTTCCCGGTGAGAGGAGCACTCTACCAGTAATGGCCACTCGCTTTGGTTAGAGGACGTGCTTGGAGACTTTGCTTTCCCTCTAAGGACCTGTCAAGGTCACACCTGTGGCTCTGCGTGATCTCTTTGGATCCAGTAACTTGAGGACTTGTCAAGACTTCATGGATTGATAGCAGAGGAGCAAGGTGGTGCCCTCTCTCCAGCCTCGTCACTATCTCAATCTTTAAGAGGCCATAGGTTGTTGATCTGTGGCTTGGAATAATTTAGATGTTCCTCCAGGACTTGGGCAGAGACACTGTGGGGGCATCGGGGAGGAATTGCTTGGACATGTTTAGGACTCACTCCAGAGACCACGTCTCACTGTCTGATCTGCTGCAAACTCAATAAAAAGATTTTTAGACAATGACTGTGACTTTGTATTTATCGATGCATTGGCCATGGATAAGCAGTGGAAGCAAAGGTAGTCACCCAGCTAGCAGGACGAGATCTGTCTGTCATACAGCAACACAGGAAAGTGGCATAACCTGTACTGATCCTGAGTTACCTCCTGTATTATCCTCCAGAGCTGCGCTCACTATTCTGCTGGTGCCAGATGTAGTACCTGACCACTAAGCTAACTAGAAATAACGTGCTCCGGTCCGGACCTCCCAGGTGTATGAATGCTCCATAGGCCCATTCCACATAGGAGAGACCAGGCAGCCAATGGAGCTCCCCACTCTGGTGTAAACCTCTGTGTTAAAGGGACAATGAAGCAGGAAGTGGTCCATGCTCTCCAGCAGGCCACCGCACTCCTCGCGAGGACACCCCCGGTCCTCAGAGCTTCTACACTTCAGATTGTCCCTCACACACAGCTTCCCATGAAAGCAGCGCCAAGCCAAGTCCCAAAACTTCGAGGGGATCCAAATAGAATTGAAAAGTCGCAACCTCCAGATCCCGGCTTGGGCAGTCCCTGAGGGCCAGAGGTTTCTGGAAATCGGTCAACAGAACCCTTTTGTCAAGGAAATTTCCTCGACTGAGTCCTGATTTCCCACATCCCCAGACCCCACCGACGCAGAACCTTCAGAACCAGGGCAGCGTAGGCTGGGAGATGCCCATGAGGCGTGCGCAAGTCCTTCACTTGCCCTCCTGTCTCCCATTCCTGGAAGAAAGGCCGAAAACCTTTCCCCGACGGAGAATACCCAGGGAGGAGCCCTCTCTTTCCAGAGGTTTGGCAGTTGATCTTAATAACAGGTTTTTCAAAAGGAACACCACGGGGTTGACCATACCAACCCCTAGTCTCCTCGTACGGTAAGTAATTTCCCCTCTTGACTAGGTTCAGCTATTCCCCCATAACATCTGGAAGAACAGACTGTAGACCCGAGTCCAGAAAGGTTCTGGCAAGATGCACACACTGCCCAGATACAACAGCAAAGGGAGCAGGTATGTTTTGATAATGTTAACCCTTTCCCTGAGGGTCAAAGACCAACCCTTCCACTGATCCACCTTTTGGGGGCAATCTTAAGCCTCTGTCCCAGTTTTGAGTGGGGTAATCCCCTTGGCCAATTTCAATGCGAGAACTTTTGCTGACTCCTGGGGCTCTGGAAGGGTGTCCGGGAGATCAAAATCAGGATCTCCTCCTTCCAGCCAGAGACCCCCACACTTGTCCCAGTTGATCTTGGACCCAAATGACTCTGAGTAGAGTTTTACCTCTGACAGCACCCACTCCGCCTCCCCTCGCAAGGACACGAAGATGGTTACATCATCAGCATAAGTCACCACCCTCAGAGTGGCCTCCGGAGCCGCCCGGTCCATCCCAACCCCCGCGGGCTCAGAGGACAACCCTGGCGAATACCAAAGCCCCCATCAAAAGGGCGGCCAATCCTGGCGAACCCCAGACCCCACGTCAAAAGGGCGGCCAATCCAACCGTTAACAAGTGGGAAACTCTCTCCCCTTGCGTACAAGGTCTTAAGCCAATCAACAATCCTCCCCGGCAGGCCATATCTTAGGAGGACGGACCAGAGGTACTCATGGTTAACATAATCAAACACTGAGCACAGTACTAAATGTACTACAGCCTGAAACAGAGCAGTGCTGGGCCACTGAAAGGAGCTGGGGTGCAAACTTCACCAACCGATTAAACAGCACCTTTGCCAGAATCTTTCTGTCCACATTGAGCAGCGCTATGGGACGCCAGTTCTCAATGTGGACGGATCTTTACCCTTTGATAGAATGATCAGGGCCAACCTCCTCATTGACTTTGGCAGAGTGCCCGCTGAGAGACACTCATTTATTATCTGTCAAGAGGGGAACCAAGGTGTCCTTAAAGGTCTTATAAAACTCAGATGTTAAACCATCTGGTCCTGGTGATTTTTTGGGGGCGAGTTCCTCAATCGCCAGACTGATTTCCTCTTCTCTTGATCTCTTCTGTCAAAACATCAAGAGAGGGTCTACTCCCGGTTCAGGAACAGTTTTCAGCCAGGAAAAGCGATATCCTATCTGATCAAGATCCCTCCTCGCCTGAGATGTAAGTAGCAGGATCTGACTACTCCAGGATTTCCCCGATCTAGAACCCCTTTTCAGGGACCCCGAACTATCAATCAGTCCAGACACAATCTTACTATTCACCCGACATCTTTTCAGTTTCTGTAAGGGTCGGGGGGAGCGGTAACTTCCCATAATCCCTCTCAAAAACCAAAGATGCCCTGTCTTCGTACGACACCTCATGAGCAAGGACTTCACTCTGAGATCTCCCCGCGGCTACCCCCAGTCGAGACATGACGTTCGAGTTTCCTCCTCAGACCCTGGTACAGGCGTACTGCTCAGGCTCCTGAGGCTCGAGAGCTGGCGGAAGAACTTGGGCACCTTTGTTTGAAAATCTCCCACCACTCAGCCTTACTACTTTCACCAGACCCATCAATGGTACTGGCTCTAACAAAAAACCTCAAAGGACTGTCTGATCTCCGCTTCTTCCAAGAGAGACGAATTGAGCCTCCAGTAACCTCTTCCCATACGGGGGGTCTCTGTAACATTCAGAGAAAACAAAATTAAACAGTGGTCGGAGAACTCCACCTCAACAGCAGACACCGCTGAAGAGACGGCTTCCTCCTTTAAATAAAACCTGTCTATCCTAGACCTACAGCTACCCCTATGATAGGCGTGGCCTGGGGTGTGCCGGATGTGGACATCCACCAGACGAGCCTCACTAGCTATGCTATTCAACGCGACGCTGTCATAAGTCAGCTTGTCTCTGGAACCTCCCCTGTCCTGGGGCCTCGTGACAGTATTGAAGTCCCCTCCAAAGACCACCTGCCGACTTGTAAAAAGATAGGGCTTGATCCTCATAAAGAGACACTTTCGGTCCCCCCTTGGATTTGGGGGCCATAGATTGTTAACTAGACGAGTTCCTGTCCCTTCATGAGGACATCTAAGATCAAGCACCTCCCCATTTCTAATTCAATCACCCGTCGGCATTGTACCGGTGCTGTAAAAAGTACGGCCACTCCGCTATACGGCTCGGCTGCAAGAGACCAGTAGGAGGCTCCGCGGCGCCACTCCCTTTTAGCTTTAAAAACTGCTGCTGAATCTGGCAGCCTGGTCTCCTGCAGAAAAAGAATGTCTGCGTCTAATCGGCCGAAAAAATCAAACGCCGCAAACCGAGCCGTATCTGACTTAATGGATGCCAGCATCAGCGGAGTGGGCGTCGCCATCCTGGGTGACTGAATTAGACGGCTTTCTTCTTCCCCCTGCCCGTGCCATTCTCCACATCAGACGATGGTTTGTCCCTTTTCAAGGACACAGATGTGTCCATTTTCCCCTCCGTGCTTATTTCCCCTGGTTCAGGCCCGTCCCCCGCCCTGAGGACATTTTTTCACAAACGGGAGGAGGGCTCGGCGCCCCCCCGTGGCCCTGATGTCACCGCAGCTTCCGGAACCCTACCCTTTGCCCCTCTTCCGATGAGGGGGGGTGTCACCCAGGGCAAGGAACCGGTTTGAGAGACCAATCAGAGGGGGGTCGGTTATACCTTCCTTTGGCATCTGGTGGGTGGGAGAAGATCTTACATCCCCTTTCTTTTTACCCTGCTTCCTCTCTTGCCATCTTCCTCTTTCCCCATCCATGCCATGACCATGGGGGGGTGTTGAGGAGATGGCACCTTCCTCTTTTTGGAGCCTCCGGATTTCCTCATTCAGTTCACTAACCTTTGGGGCCTCAGCAGTAGCATCAGCCTCAGGGGCGGGATCAGAGGTCACCCCAGATTCCACAGTTGCCTGAGGTCTCCGAGATTCGCCCATCTCCCGCTCTCTTTGGCGCTTTTCCTGATGCCTTAGTTGGGCAGGCGTCTTCTGCTTCCCTTTCCTCACTGGTCACTCCACTCCTTCACCGCTGCCAGTCTCCCCCCCAGCAGAATCAGCCTCATGGCTTTCTCCTGCCGTGGTTGGACCGCATTGGCAAAGGAGTGTGGACAGGGGCTGAATGGGGGACCTAAGTCACCCATTGAACTGCCCACAGCCTGAGCAGGAAGTGGGAGCCTGAAGCTGTACAGTCCCCCACTGCCTAAACAGAGTGTAGGAGTCTCACACTGTAGACCCATCCTCAGTATGAACAGGAAGTATGAACCTGAAGCTGTAGAACTGCCTACAGCCTAAATAATATGTGGGAGCTTGAATCTATAGAATCACCCAAAGCCTGAACTGGAAGTATGAGCCTGAAGCTGTAGAACCGCCCACAGCCTAAACAGGAAATTTGTGCCTGAAGCTGTAGAACTTCCCACAGACTGAGCAGGAAGTGGAGGCCTTTATCTGTAGAACTGCCCACAACCTGAACAAGAAGTATGAGCCTGAAGCTATAGAATCCCCCACAGCCTGAACAGGAAGTGTGAGCCTGAAGCTGTAGAACCGCCCACAGCCTGAAGAGGAAGTGTGAGCCTGAAGCTGTAGATCCCCTACAGCCTGAACAGGATGTGTGAGCCTGAAGCTGTAGAACCGCCCACAGCCTGAACAGGAAGTGGGAGCCTGAAGCTGTAGAACCGCCCACAGCCTGAAGAGGAAGAGGGAGCCTGAAGCTGTAGAATCTCCCACAGCCTGTCCTGTCTATAGGAGGTGTATCCTGTCCTGTGTATCAGCTGATGTATACTTTCATTTCAGCGTCTTCTGAAAGGGATTGCACAGGCGCCATATGGCTTAGGAGATGGTATTCTACACCCATAAGCTTTTGGTGCCCCCAACTGGCTAATGCGCTATGACTTTTTGGTCGCAGAGACTCCTGCCCATATGCTTTGTACCAGTAGTTCATTTGGGCTTGTGCCAAGTTTCCTCTTCAATATACTAAGTCACCAATATTACAATTCACGCGCATGCGTAACATAGAGCGATACTTACTGTAACAAGCGATGTCGTTATAGAAATAGTGCAGAATCTTACACATTATAACGAGTGGTGATCGAACTGTTCTAGAAAAGTTAAGTTCTAGTAGAAATTCTTGAATATTTAGAACTGGAACGGAACGTTTTACTGTTCGTTCTAGTAAAGTTCTAGTTCGACACGCCATTTTCCGTTCTGTTTTCAGCGCCTTCCTGCACTTTTGGCGCCATCCAATCACCTTTCTTTACTTTTTGCGGCCATCCATAGCACAGAGAAGTGTCAAAATCATCATCACTGAGGTGTAGGGCTCTCACTGGCTGCTAAAATGCCATGACCCTGTTATGTATATATTCCACTGTATTGCCTTGTGAACGCCATTTTCAGCTCCCCCCTGTACTGTAAAAGACTGCTCTTAGATAGCTTTTTCCTCTCCATAGACCGCAAAAAGTTAGGGAGTTTGGTATTGCCGGCTGCATCTTTCCCACACCCAGAAGCTGTTATTTGGCGACATTTGCAGGCTCACACAACGCCTAAGGGCTCATCCCCACGGCAAACGACAAATACCGGTCGGTCTATCAGACCGGTATTTATCCTGTTTTAGCGCCGTCCCCACAGCTGCAGAGAAAATCCTTCCCCCTTCCCATTGATATGTTCATATTCCATCCGAAAACCAGACACAAGAATCAACATGTTCAATGTTTTTGGGCGGAAAACCCATGCAGTGGGAACGGTGGGGACTGTGGGGACTATGGGAACAGTGGAGACTGTGGGGACTATGGGAACAGTGGGGACTGTGGGGACTATGGGGACAGTGGGGACTGCTGCATAGGTTTTCCATAACAGCCCGGTGTGTTAGCTTGCGGCCAGTTTTTCAGACGGTGCCGTGGGGACATGGCCTAACTCTCATTTATATGGATATATGCTGTATAGCGAAAAACAAAACACAAGGCAGGGCGCCCCTAGAGCAGAGTGTTTGGACATATATGGATATATTATACAGAGGGCTTGGATTTGCTAAATCATACTCAGTGCCTAAAGTTCAGTTTTTGTATAACACTGTTTCCGAATCTCCTATGTGTCAGAGGGACTTTTGGGCCCCGTAGCAGATGCTACCGCTGTGCCCCCCTATAGCTACGCCCCTGCTTGCAAGCTGTCCTCATCTTTTCAGACATTGAGAGGAATGAAGTATTTTAGCCTGTGAATTTTTTCCTGTCACTCTTGGGCCATGTTCACACGGCATAATTTCGGCGCGCATTTCACCACGTACTTGTGCTCATAGAGAACTATGGATTACAATCGTATTGTAAGAGCGGGGAGATAACCGACATGTCAATTACTTACGGCAAATGTGCGCCGCGAGTAATGAATGTCGTGGGAGTACGTGCGTATTAGCGCGAGCTCCCGGATTACATGATATACTGCGGTGTGTCCTGTACGGGCCAATATACAGACCCTTAGAGCCACATTGTCTTCACTAAGTTGTTCCACGGATCCAGTATACTGTTATGGATGGTGATTCCAGCTTCTTCCTCACCTGTACAGGTGTAAAAATTAACCCGAACATCTTCTCCCATTGACTTTAATGGGGATCGAGTTCTAGTTGAATAGAACCTGGAACCGAACTCACTAAAGTTTGAGTTTCTAATCGAACTAGAGCTTTTTACTGCTCGCTCATCTCTAGTTATAACATATAGTTTGGTGACTATTTGTCCTGCATGTTCTGTTACAAAGCACAGAATTACATCAGCAACATTGTTTCCCACTCGTCTGTAGGTGGCTACAATGTTGCTGCAAAGAATGTTAATGGGGACTGGCGGATTCTGACACAGAACGAGCCAGAAAGAAGAAGAAAGGGAAAGGATTAGGGGCTGCTATGATTTTAGTGCAAATCTACATCATAAGGAGTGGACCCCCCTGCCCCTGCATTCACTGACCTGTGTTAGGACGTCTGTTTCTCTGAGCAGGACCATGTTCTATGTGTCTAGGAATAGGAATGTCTCTGTGATGTCTCCCATATGTTCACCTTCCCTTCGTGTCAATTGCCTGCTCCGTCTTACCAACATACTGTCTCATACACTCACAAGTGCATTAAAGGGGTTGTCTCATTACCAATGCAGAAATTAGCTTTCAACATGTAGGGGGCTGTAAAAGAAGACTGTTTACAAACATATTGCTTCGTTTATTTTGCTTTGTTGAGCAGATGAGAGAGATTTTATCAGCTCTGAATGCACACAGGTGTCTCTGGTTACCATCCCGCCCTCCCCTTCTGCTCTCTGTCTAATCTGATAGCAGGGAGTGATGTCACTACAGGACGGCACATAGGACGCCGGCAGCTTGAGAACAGATGGTGTTGTCTCCAACAAACAAAGGTTATTACTGACATTATTTGTTTCCTTTGAGCTCTGCAGCTCTCTGCTCTATAGAAAGGATCTCCTGGGCTCAAGTCAGGTTGACTGATCAATGCAGGGACAAGCTGTGCAATCTCCCCATTAGCACCTACCTATTGGTCGTCTCTCTTTTAGGTGACACATAATGGCTGCACACCAACCTCTTCTCTAGAAACCTCCCCTTGCGATGTTAGTGGACGCTCAACAAGAACAACGTTTTACAAAGACAAAGATTAAAACTGAAGAACTGTCCCGTTGGCACGAAACGCGTCTCCCATAGTGCAAAATAATAAAAAAGATTTCCTAGTACAACAGTACAGACCTGCGCAGACCTTTGGGTCAGAACAAAGTTGTGTAATACCTACCTATTGGGCAAATATCCCGATTACAAAGATTAGCTGTTAACGTGTAGGCAACAGTAAATGAAGACTCTTTTCCAAATATATTGTGTTGTTCACTTTGCTTTGTTGAGCAGATAAGAGAGATTTTATCAGCTCTGAATGCACACAGGTGTCTCTGGTTGCCATCCTGCCCTCCCCTTCTGCGCTCTGTCTAATCTGATAGCAGGGAGTGATATCACTACAGGACGGCACCTAGGACGCCGTCAGCTTGAGAACACAGGGTGTTATCTCCAACAAACAAAGGAGACTAATTACCTGTGTACTTTGAGCTCTGAAGCTCTCTGTTCTACATAAAACATCTCCTGCTCTTTTGTCAGTGCAATTAGAAGAGCTGTGAATAAGGAGCTGATATGTTAATGACTGCTATAGAACCATTCACAGCCTCACAAGGACAGGAAGCATGAACCTGAAGCTGCTTTCCGGCTCGGTGAGATGACTCCTTTAAGATCCTGATCTGAACAGAAAATATCCAATGTTTATTTCATGTTCCCCTCACATTATTTGCACGATTGGTTTCTTTGTAGTTTATATGTCGGACCAAGTAAGGACAGTGGATATCCCTGCCCGAGCACCTGTCTCCTGATAAGAGACTCCTCAGCCTTACAGCAATTTCTCTTACGCTAAGATATTGACCTTTGGCCGGTCTCTTCATTAGATTCGGAGGATGAGAAGCTTCATTTTCCCTGTACTGGGAGAAGCAGGGGCTGCGGGGGACGATGACAGCCAGGACCCTCCTCTAATGGCGAAGAGCGGACAATCCTCAGACCTGAGCGGTGTAACCCCTGAGACGCCGCAGGGAATCGTGACCATTGCTTCTAAGTGGCTTTAGAGGACGCAGGTTCCCATTCTCATCCCATTGCCCCCCCCCCTCCCCCATTGGTTTCTGATGGTTTTCATGGAACTATTGGAGGCTTCCAGTCTGATTTTTGTGTCCGCTTTCTAGGCCCTGTCAGAGGTCAAGTATAATGCCGGACAGTGTTACCCCAACAGGCAGGGCTGGGGCGAGGGGTAGGCGAAAATAGGCGCCACTTCATCCCAGGCAGAAAAGGGGGAGCAAGGAGGTATAGAGGGGGTGAATAGTCCATTTGGGGGACACTATATGCCTTGTTAGCCTTGGGCACCAGAATACCATGTCCCAGTCCTGCCGACAGGTATAATTTAATGCAGTGCATAAGTAAGGCAGTGTATTATATGCATGTTTAAGGCCCTTAGTGGGACTACAAAATGATGATAACAAAGGTTTAAAAAAGACATTAAAAAAAAATCCGAAGTAAGATAAAAAAAATTAAAATCCCAATATGTGGAAAAAATGAATGAATAAATAAATATAACTTAGATATAATTGCTGTAATTATTTTTTTTTTTTTATTTATTTTTGGCCCCCTTGGGTTCCGGCGCTGTTTCATTCGGTTTCATAAAACTGGGGAAACAAGTACAAAGGTGCAAAAATTTAAAAATAAAAAATGGTACAGAAGAGAGGTCCGCCCGTGGGGTTACAATTACAAAGGGGGGGAAAAAAGAAGGAGGTGAGGGGCAGACATGTTGTGGAGAGTGTGTGACAGCGGGGTTATTGTTGGTTATAGGATCTGAAAAGTGGGTTTTCAGTTACGTTTGAAAAGGGGGAAAATGGAGGAGAGTTGTGGTTGGGGCGTGATTCCAGAGTGTGGGTTTAAGAGGGGGAAGTTTTGGGGGTTTTTTTTGAAGAGTGAAAAAGGGGGGAGGGGAGAAGGTCCCGTGAGGAGCGGGGGAGTGGTGAGGGGAGATTTGGAGATTAAGGGAGTGTATGGAGGGGGAGGTCTGGGAGCCTTGGGCTGGGGTTTGTAGCTTGAAAGAAATTTGCTGGGCAATGGGAAGCAGTGAAGGGATGGAAGGGGGAGGGCGAGGGGATGAGGGGGGAGAGGTGGATAAGACGGGCAGAGAGTTAAGGATGGATTTGGGGGGAGGAGGGGTGCTGTGGGGGCCACTGAGAAGGATATTGCAGTAGTTAGGCGGGAGTGAGGGGCTTTGGCCATTTTTGTGTTTCGAAGTTAAGGAATGAGCGGATAGGGAGTATTTTTCAGGGGAGGCGGGGCGGGTAGGTTTGGAGTGTGGTTTGAAGGACAGATTGGAGTCTGGATTACCCAAGGAGCGGACTTCCCGGAGTTGGTGGAGAGTGTAATCCCCCAACATAAAATAATTTTTTAGAAACCAGGTAAAAGGGGAAAAAAAAAGTAACTGAAAAAATGGCAAAATTGCTATTTTTTTGGCCAATTTTCTTCTAAAAAACAAAACAAAGTGACCAAAAACAGTGCCAAAAAGTAAGAAAAGTTACCTTGTAAAAAACAAGCTCCAACACAGATCGGTCAACAGAAAGCTTAACGTGCTCTAGGTCTTGGAATTGGGGCCACAACTATATGTTTTATTTTAAAAAAATTTTTTTTGTTCGAAAACTGAAAATAAAAACTTCAAAAATTAAAATTTTATTTTGCCCTATTTAACCCAAACCGCAAGGTTAAAAGGGCTGCAGTGCGTTCAAAAACAGGGTGAGTGGCCGGAACGTAGTGCTAGAAAGATGAAATCTTTTCTTTTTTGTCCTCATTGAAAGCGTTAATAAAAGTTCACCAATAATTTAGATGAACCCAAAATGGCGGCGTTAAAAAATAAAACTCGTCCTGAAGAAAACAAGACCCCGAATGGCGGCGGCGGCGATGGAAAAATACAAACATTACGGCTCCTGTGATTCAACGATGAACAAAAGGAAAAAAAACAACCATTGGTCCTTAAGGGGTTAAACCGTTTTGTTGCCGTCACCTTTGGAAACGTGCGTTTGTAAATACCCAAAGCTTTTCTTAATGATTGCTAAATCTAACGAGGAAATCTCTCCCGTGAAGCTAAAGCCCAAGTTGCCATTTAGCAAAGCAACAAATTCTTTAAAGGGATTTTTTCACTATTCAGTTTCACAGAGCCACAGGCAGCTTCAGACTCACACTTCCTGGTCAGACTGTAGGCAGGTCTATAGCAGTAATTAGCATATTTAGCTCCTCTAGCTAACTGAGTTTTATAGTGACATGAGTGCAGGAGATTTAATTTGTAGTAAACAAAGCTACAGAGCCCCAAAAAGTAAAAACACAAATTAATAAGTTAAAACAATCCATCTCTGCTCCATCTGACCATTGTGATGTCACTCCCTGCTCTCTGTCTAATCAGGAAGGGAGATATAGACGAAACCTAGAGACACTTGTGTGCATTCAGAGCAAATAAACTCTTATGTCGTGACCAGGTCAATATCAAAAGAGCAATGTATTTAGAAAAAGCAAATCATTGTTGTGAGAAAACCTCTTTAAACATATCTTTGGTGTTTTGCCATATAATCAATGAAACAACTATTTCCCCTATGAACATAGAGTGCCATCCCATTAACCCAGGAAGAAATTTGCGTATGAGGGAGCACATGGGGTCCCCATTGCAGTGCCCCTGAGCTGGTGGTAGATTGTTGGTCCAAATAGGAAATAGTGATGGCCTAATGGAAGAGGTTTTCTCACCATGTTATTTCACAGAGCCACATCCAGCTTTAGAATCACACATTCTGTTCCCCCTTTCTCCTGATGACGTTACTGAGGTAGAGGATCATGTAGGGGAGGGTTTTCTATTTCAATGCTCCTGGTCTTTATATGAGTTATCTAACTCCAGTGGCTGACAATATTTATTACCTGCCCAGTCAGTGTACAGTACACACCGCAGTACATCATGGGCGAATTTGAAATAAATCGGGGGCATCGGAGCGCCCTTTTTTCCGCTTGTTTTTAAAGGGTGACGCTGCGGCTCATTTTTTTGTCCCCGCCCGGGGGCCTTTTCAATACATGGGGTTTTGGAAAAAGTCCGCCGGCCCTCCCCAATGTGTGGGGGGGAAAATTTGCAAAAATTGGGCCAGAAGGACTGCGCCCCCTTTTGTTTTCCCCGATTGAAAAGGCGGGAAAAAACAGCAAAAAAATCTTTAAAACATGTTAGGGGAAGAGAAAAGGGGGTTTGTCTTTAAAAAATAAGGAAAAAAAATAATTCAACGGGGTTTAAAAAAATCTATTTAAAATTTTGGGAAAAAATTTGATGTTTTTAAAAAAAGAAAGCAAATATATATACACTAAAAAAGAAAAAAAAGAAATATCCCCTTTGGAAAAAAGGCCCTTTAAAAAAGGGGGGAAAAGCCACAAAAATTTAACACACCAAAAAACCCAAAATCAGAGGGGGGGACGGGGTTTTGACAAAATGTTTTCTTTACATTTTTCCAAAACAACAATTTTTGATGAAATTGGGGTTGTTTAAAGAAGTTTAAGCAATTCAGTAAAATAAAACAAAAGTTGCGGGACCTGGGGTTCCCCCAAAGCGGATTTTTTTGTTTAAATTTTTTAAAATTCTCCTTGAAAAATTTTATTTTTTAGTGGGTGCTGCTTTAAAAGGTGTAGAACCCCGAGCGCCATTACAAAATTTTGGTGCCCCAAATTTGGGCCTCCCCTCCCGTTTTCCAAGATGGGACCAAATTCCACCGGGTTTTGGCCTGTCGGGGCTGCCGGCGCTGCAATCCCCGCCGCATTTTCCCGACCCGCGACCCATTCTTTGCCTGGAGTATTCGAATTTTGGTGCTTTCCCCCCCAAAAGGAAAACCCCCAAAAAACCGCTCCCAAGGGCCCCCCCCCTTCATGTTAGGCGAAAAGGGGGGAAAAGGGGCAAAGGGGAAAGCCTAACAGCGCATTTCACGGTTGGGGGGGCCCCGGGTTTTCGCCATAAAAAGGCCCCAAACCCCTAAAATATACATTCCCCAAACATGGGGTTTCCCGGGGAAGCTGGCCTGATCAGGAGGCAACCCCCGGGGCGGGGGGGGGGGGGGGTGGCGCCTGCCGGCCCCTTGACATGCATTGCCCTGGTGCGGGGTTGGCCGTAGGGTAATTCAAACGTCATTTAAACTCCCCGGCCCCCCTTATTGTCCCGAGAGGGAGAGGAGGTTTTAAATCCATATTTTCTCTAGGGAAAGCTCGGGGAATTTAGGGAAAATTAGGGGGGCTTTTCCCGGTAGTAAGCGCAGTACCCAACAAAATACACGGCGAAATTTGGTCCAAAAAAATGGGGTCCCTAAGGGGCCCCCTGGGGGCCCCGCTTCCCTTGAAACCCAATTGCAGCAATTCCCCTTGTTTTTCCCAATGACCTGTCCCCCAGTGGAGCGTGGAATCTCCCGCTTCCCCTGTTTGGGATGGGGCCAAAGGGCCCCTGCTGCACCCCCCCGGGCGCGCTCCCTTTTTGGGCCAGTTTTTTTTCCAAATAACAAAAAATTCCCCTTTTGGGGGTTTTTTCTGTATGGAAAAAGGGTTAAAAAGTTTCCCAGCCGGCCGATTGTTTTCCCAGCGTAAGGGCCCAAAGGGGCCCCCGGAAGCTCCCAAGTCCCCTTTCTTTTGAAATTTGCCAAATTGCTGGTCCAGTCGGGAGGGGGCCCCGCTCCCCCAGGTTTTTGTATTAGTTGCCTCGGGGTTTTTGCTGGGCGGGTCTTGTTTGGGGGGGGAGGGGTCCGTGTATTGGATCCTTCACAATGTGTCAAAAAGGGATTTATCCCCGCGCCTAATATGCGGGCTTGGACCTGGTTTTTTTCTTTCGCTGGTTTTCCTACCCCCGGGGCGTTTGCTCTTCTGTTTTCCACATTTTTATTTTTTAAAAAACTTTTTTGTCTTAAAAAATGAAGAAATTTTCCAATAAAAAAAGTTTGTTTTCCCAAAAAATACTTTTCTTTGTCTCATGTCAGTTTGAAAAGGCAAAAAGGGATTTTTACTTTGTTTAGTTTGAGAAGTTTTTCAAAGGGGCCCGGTAAAGAAAAAAAGCCCGGCTGCAGCAGGGGATCCCCCTATTGGGATGGGAACCCCCCCCTGAGGAAAAGCAGTTTTACGGGAAAATGAGAGTAAGAGAGAGAGGAAAGGCAGAGGATTGGGGGGGGAGAGGAGAGAGGGGGGGCACAGGGGGGAGAGGGGGAGGAGAGGAGCAAGGAGAGGGGGGAAAAGGAAAAGGAGGGCAGGGAGACTTTGGGGGGGGGGGGAAGAGAGGGGGCAAGAGAGAGAAAGGGGAAAAGGAGAGAGAAGGAGGAGGAGAAAAGGGGAAAAAAAAGGGAAGGGGAAAAGAGGGGGGAAGGATAAGGGAGAGGGGGAAAAGGGGGGGAAAGGAGAGGGAGAGAGGGAAAACAGGGGGGAGGGGGACGGGGGGGGGAGAGGACCAAGAGAGGGGGAGGAAGGGGAAGAAAGGGGACCGGGAGGAGAGAGGGGAGAGAAGGAGGGAGAAGGAGGAGGGGAGAGGGGGAGTGGGAAAAAGAGAGAGGAGGGGGGGGGGAGAAGGGAGAGGGAAGGAGCCGGGGGAGTGGGGAAAAGAGAGAGAGGGGGAGGGGGGAGAGAAGGGAGGACGGGGAGAGGAAAAAGGAGGGGGGAGGGGGGGGAGGGAGAGGGAAAAAGCAAGGGAGAGTTGGGGGGGAAAGATGGGGAAGGGGAAGGGGGAGAGGGGGAAGGGGGTCAAGGGGAAAAAGGGGGAAAGAAGAGGGGAAAAGGGGAGAGGGGGGTGGGGGAGAGCGCGAAGGGGAGAAAAGGGGGGAAAAGGGGGAGCGGGGGGAAGGGGGGGAAAGAAGGGGAGAGAAGGAAAAGGGTGGGGTTTGGGAGAGAGGGGGGGAAAAAGAGAGGAGACGGGGAGGGGGGGAGGGGAGAGAGGAGGGGGGAGAAGGGGAAGAGAGAAAAAAAAGGGAGCCCTTTGGGGAGAGAAGGGGGAAAAGGGAAAGGGGGGAGCAGGGAGAGGTGGGGGAAAAGAGGGGAGAGAGGAGAAAAGGGAGAGGGGGGCAGGGGAGACCCGGGGGAGGGGGAGGGGGCGAGAGAAGGGGAAAAATGGTGGGGAGAAAAGGGGGAGGGACCCAAAGGGGGGAAGGGGGGGGAGGGGGGAAGGGAAAGGAGCAAGGACAAAAGGTGGGAGGGGGGAAGGGAAAGAAAAGGGGGAGAGTGGGGGGGAGGGAGGGGAGCAAGAAGGGGAGGGGGCGGGAGGGACGGGGGGGGAGAGGGGGGGAGGGAAAAAGGGGAGGGGAAAGGAGAGGGGAATTTAAGGGGAAAGGGGGGAGGGGGGGAAGGAAGAGGCAGGGAGAGACTTTTGTAACCAAAAGAGACCTGGGGTTTTTTAAACAGGAGATTAAATCTTCTTTTTCCCCTTTGACCAAAAAAAAAATCAACAAAGAATGCAAAATTTAGAAAAAGTCCCCAAAATAACCTTTTCCTAAATGTGAAAAAATTTAAAATCACTGTAAAAAAAACTCCTTTACTTTCCCAAAAGCTTTTAAATCAGTGAAACGGTCTTTTTGTGCTGAACCGTCTCGAGGAAACGCGTGGGTTTTGTCTTCTCCCCCATTGGGGGCGTGCTGTAAAAAACCGCCTTTTTTTCCTAGGGAAAATTGGGGGTTAAACCCATGGATTTCGTTTCCCCCTTTAAAATTCCGCAAGGCTGCTGGAAAGTTAAATCAGTAAAACCCCGAGACCCCTTGGGGGGGGGGAATCCCGGGAAACCAAATTCGGCCAGCCTTGCTGGGGGTTTTCCCGGCCCAAAAAGGGGGCGGGGAGTTTTGGGGGGTTTTGAAAGGCAAGGGCGGGGCCACGCCCCCGGTCCGAAGGGAAACCTCCGGATGGATAATTTATTTTTGGCCGGGTTTCAAGACAAAATGAACGGACCCTTGGTTTAATTTGCGGAGGGGCCAAGGGGGGGTACTCAACTTCGGGGGAAAATTGGGGAACCTCCCAAAAAACTTGGGGGGGACCTCCTTTTTGGGAGGGTTTGGCATAAAAAAAAGAAAAATTATTGCGTTTTTGGGGGGTTTTGGGTTTTCCAAAAAAGGGGTTTTTTCCCAAAAAGGGGTTTTTTTGGGGAAATAAGGGGGATTTGGGCCCTTTCCTATTAAAAAATTTTTTGGGAGGAAGGGGCCCGGCCCCCCCCCTTTAAAAACCCAAACGGCCCGGGGGGCCCGGGGCCCAAAGGAAAGGTTTCCCCCTTTTTAATTTTTATTTTTCCACCCAAAAGCTAAAGGGCGAAAGGGGAAGGCAATTGGGTTTTTTTCCATGTCTACCCTTTACCCCAAGGGGGCCGAAAAATTTTAAACCGGAAGGAAAAATTTCCGCCTAACTTGGGGAAGGTTTTTTAAAAATTTTTTATAAAAAGGGGGGGGATTTTTTTTTAAATTTTTTTACACATTAAATTTCCCAAAAAACTTTTACTTTTTTTTTTTTTATTGCCCGGGGGCCTAAAACCCCCTCCGGGGGGAAAAACAACCGCTTGTTTAACTTTTCCTGTAAAAATTTGGGGGCCTTGGGGGAAAGTGGCAAAAGGACCCAACTTTCCCCCCCCTAAAAAATCCTTTTGTCCCCGGGGAAAAATCGGCACATCTGAAAGGAAAAACAGCAAACGCCTTTTTTTAAACTAGAGAAAAACAAAAAAAAACAAAAAATTCCCTTTTAGGGGTTAAATTCACATTTAAAAATCAAAACATTACATGGTGCGGGCCTTTTGGTTTGCCGGGTGAAAAAGTCCATCCCCCCCAAAAAACCGTCTTTTAAAAGGGGGGGCCCAAAAAAAAAAAAACCAGGGCCCCGGAAAAAACAAAAGTCACCAAAAAAAATGGGGACCCTTTCTTTTTTAAAAAGGGGAAAAGGGTCAGTCCTGGCCACCACCATGGAATTTGGGGGCCCTTTTTTTAACCAAAAGGAAGGTTTCGGGGGGAAAAGGGACAAAAGGGGGGTTTTTTATCCCCTTTTTAAATTTGCTCCCTGATGTCCATTATTTCCTTCCCCCCAATCACTGGAAACCCCCCCCGAGGAAAAAAACCCGGGCCCGATAAAAAAAGGGGGCCCAAACTCCAAGGGGAACCGTTAACCACTGGTGAAACGAGGGACGAACCCCCCAAAACGTAAGCCCCAAACCCAAACGCCCCCGGGGGGGGGTTTTCCTGGGGCCTTTTTTAATAAATATTTTTTTAAAAGGGAAAAATGGGATTTATTTTACCATTTGGACAGAAACCCTGTATTTTGGAGTTTGGCATAACCCCGGGTATATAGGGAGTTTTAAACCCCAGTCTATAGGGTGCGTACCTGTCCCTGAAATATGGGAAGGCGGGGTATCCTTTTCCTGTTATATAGAGGACCCTGAAACCCCAGTTCTTTAAAAAGCTGATCCCTTTCCAGTATATAGGTACTTAGCCAAGTCTAAAGGACTTTTTCCCCCAAAACCCTGTATAAAAGGAGCTGTCCCCCAAAGTTATGGGAAAAGCTTATCCGTATATAAAATTTAAAATCCTGTCCTGTTTATAGGGCGGGGCCCTGACAAGGGGGCTGTACCCTGCCCCTTATAAAGGGCCAGTCCCTTTTTTCGGATTTCCTGTTTTATGGGAGCTGGGGTCCTGTTTTTTGGGAAAGCTTTCCGTCTAAAAGGTGCTTTTACCCTGTTTTTTAGGGGGGGTTTTGTTTTGTTTTTCCCGTCTATAGGGCTGTATCCTGTCAATAGGAGCTGTACCCGGGCCCTGTCTACGGGAGTTTGTAAAAAATTTCAAATTGAAGCGGGAAAATTTTGTTTTAAAGGGGGCTGTACCCTGTTTTTTTTTATAGGAGCTGAAACCCAGTCTATGGGAAAGCTGAAATCCAGCCCTATAGGAGCTGTATTTTTTGTTTTAGAAGCTGTACCGCCCTTGGGGAATGGGGAGCTTTTCCTTTGGGCTTTTTTTTTATGGAGCTGTAAAACCAGCCCTATAAGGAGCGGGAACCCAAGTCTTTTGGAAATGGGTTTCCCATTTTAATGGGAAGCTGAAACCAGTTTTAGGAGCTTGTATCCAGCTAGGGGGAGCTTTTCCATTCAAATTAAAGCTTTTTTCCTGCCCTGCCTAAGGACTGTTTTCCCCAGCCCAATGGGAGCTGTTTTCCGTCTATGGGAAGCTGTTTTCCTGTTGCCTAAAAGGAAAGCTGTATCCGTTTTTATGGGAGCTGTACCCTGTCCTTTTCTAAAGGAGCTTTTTAATTTTCCTTTGTTTTAGGACTTTTCCCTTTTCCTGTCTTTTAGGAGCGGGTTCCCCTTTTTTATAGGGCGGCCTGTCTATAGGAAGTTGTATCCTGTCTAAAAGGAGCTGATTCTGTTTAAAAGGAGTTTGTTTTCGTATATATGGGACTTTTTCCCCAGTCAAAAGGGAAAGGTTTATTTGTTATAGGAGCTGTTCCGTTTTTAAAAGGAGTTTGTTTTCTGTTATAGGGCTGTGTCCTGTTTTTAGGAGCTGTTTTCCCCTTTTCTTTAGGAGTGTATTCCCCTGTCAATGGGGAGGCTGTACCGTTAAAAGGAGCGGGTATTTTTGAACATGGGATGTGTATCCTGTCTATGGGATTTTATTTCCTGTTTTAAGAGTTTTTTCCCAAAGGTTTTTATAGGCTGTTTTCTGTATATGGGAAGCTTTTTTCCTGTCTAAAAGGGATTTGAAAATTTTTCCTGTCTACAGGAGCTTTTTTTCTGTATATAGGGGGGGTGTGCCCTTGTCTTTTGGAACTTTTACCCTGCCCCTTTTTAATAAAAGCTGTTATCCTGTCTTTTGGGAGCGGGAACCCTTTTTTATATGGGAAAGCTGTTTTCCTGTCTAAAAGGGCTTTTTCCCTTTCCCTAAAAGGGTTTAACCCCGGTTTTTAGGAAAGGGGGCCCTTTTCCCTAAAAGGGGGTTGTATCACTTTTTTTTAAGTCTAAACCCGTAAATGTACTTTTCCTTAATAGGAGCTTTTTTCCCTTCCGTTAAGGAGTTGTACCCCGTCTATGGGGAGCGAAACCTGTTTTTTATAGGAGTTTAAATTTCCCCTGTTTTTTGGAAATGTATCCTGTTTATAATTTTGTGTCCTGTTTTTTTGGGGGTGAAACATTTATTAGGGCTGTGCCCTTTTCCCTAAAGGAGCGAATCATATATATTTTGGGGCTGTGTCCGGGGTTCTATAGGAGCTGTTTTCCGGGCCCCTTTGTTTTTGGGAAATTTGGGCT
>JAODAL010035220.1:0-43211 GCA_025379985.1 Phyllomedusa bahiana | reverse complement strand
TCTTGTTTTTCTCCTTTTTCCTGTTTCCCCATTCCTCTTTCTCTTGTTTTCCCCTCTTTTTTGTTTTCCCCAATTCCTCTCTCTTGTGTTCTCCTCTTTCTTGTCTTCTCCATTCCTCTCTCTCTTGTGTTCTCCTTTTTCCCTGTTTCTCCATTCCTCTCTCCCCTTGTTTTCCCCCCTCTCTCTTTCTTCTTCCCCTCTCTTTTCTTTTTCTGTTTTTTTTACTCCCCCCTCTCGTCTGTCTTCTCCGCTCTCTCTCTCCCCTGTTTTTCTCCTCCCCTCTCCTCTCTCTCCCCTGTTTTCTCTTTGAATGGGAGGGATGGGGACGTATATGTTTATTTTGGACAAAATTTTCCCGAAGTCATGTATCGTCCTGTGTGTTCCCTACAGAGGGAAATCCAGTAGGGAAATCCAGCAGAGGGGATGTCCCCGTCCTCTGTTTTCCCAGGGACTGTCCAGGGGGAAATGCCCCAAAAAAAATCTTCGGGTTTAAGGGAGCTGAATTTCCCCTCTAAATAGGGACCGAATGGAAAAAAACCTGCACTTATTTCACTGGTTTTGTCTTTTTTAAGGGGGGAAAAATTTTGATTGATTTTTAAGGTTGGGTTTTAAAAAAGCAGAAGAGTTTTGGACGCCCCAGGGAACCCTAGGTAGAAAACCCCTATAGAAAAATCTGTATACGGGGGTGGACCTCCTGAAACCCACGGATGGGTTTTTATGGGATATTTGGAGTTCTTTTATGTCGATCTGTCTTGTTTACTAAAATTTTTTCCATATGTCACCCCGGGGGGAAAAAAGTTGACGGTATTTTATTTGGTGGATGAAGGGAACCTTGTTTTGGAGGGGGTTAGCCAAAAGGGAGTGAGTGGGAAGGGTTAAGAAGAATTTTGGGCCCGGGGGATATTGAAACCCAGGGGGGGGGTTTTTAGGGGGTCCTTTTGGCAGGGTTTTAGGAATTGGATCATAGGGTTTGTAAAAGGGGGAAGGGGTTTAAAAAGGGGGAAAAACCCCCTTCGGGGGGTTTTTAAAAAAAACCAAAAAACCTGGGAGATGCCTATAAATTGGGGGCCCTGGTGACTGAAGCCTTTTAGGCCGTAAGACCTCTTCGTCCTTAATTTAAGTTCGTGGAGAGGGTTATTTTTGGGGCCGGGAATGTTTGGGGGGTTAATTGGGGTTTGAGGGAAAAGTTAAAGTGGGGGGTACTTGGTTTTTAAAAGTGCTCCCCCATTGGTTTGAAGGGCCAGAATGTGGGGGCAGAGGGAAGGGACTGTTTGGTAAAAAGGGGGTGGTTTAAAAATTTTAGAAAAAATCGGAAATGGGGGAAAACCATTTTCCTTTTAAAAAATCACATCTTTTTAAAAAATTTAAAAGAGAATTACAAAGGAGACAAGCCTTTTTCTTGTTCAGAAGGGGGGAAACTTTTTACATAGAAATCAATTTTAGTTTCCAACACAAGGGGGTTTTCACACAGGGGAAAAACCCTTTTTTCATTTTTCGGGAATGTGGAAAATTTCCTTTGGAGTCAAACCCAATTCGGGTGTAAACATGGGGATAAATTCACCGGGGGGGTTTGCGGGAAATTTTTCCCCTTTTAAAAAAGAACTTTAAAAGAAAATTGTATTGTTTGGGTGAAGTCCCCAAAGGGGAAGGGGGGGTTTTTCATTTTGGTGAATTTTCAAAGTAAGGTTTTTTGGTGATAAAATTTGATGAGTGAGGGGTTTTAAGAGCAGAATCCTGGCTGTTTTAACTGTTACTTTTTTCAGGTTTTCAAGGTTTTTTTAAAAGGGGGCGTCCCAAGGCGGGGGATATTTTTGGAGTGAAAAAATTTGGGAGTTTTTAACAATGGGCCCCTTAAATTTTTTTCCAGGCCAAAGACCGGTTTTGTGTCCCCAGCACGAAGAAAGGAGAGACAGGCGGCGTTTGACTCCAAAGCCCTGGGGGGGTTTGTCACGGGGTTTGGGCTGACTGGGTCCCAAGTTTGGCTGGGGGAATTTTTTTTGAAAGACGCCAACAAAAATGGGAAAAGGGAACAAGGGGGGGTTTAACAAACATAGGGGGCCCAGGGGGTGCTCATTTTGCGTTTGGGTTTTTAAGGGTTTGGGAAAAATTTACTTGGGGGTTTTGGGGGAAAGGGTTCCCTTTCCCTTCAAATAAGGAATTTTCCTGTGTGGGGGGAAGGAAAACAAGGGGGGGTTTTTCCCCCAAAATTTTGGGGGAGGACCCCTTTTTCAAAAGGTTAATTTGGCCCCAGAAAACCGGGGGGAAAATTTACTTTTTGGGAAATTGAGAAAAAAAATTGTCACTGTTCAAAGAAAAAAAAATTTTTGGGCCAAATCCAAGGCAGAGTCCAAATTTTTGGGAGGCCCTTAAAATTTTTTTTAATTTAAAACCCCCCCCCCCACCCCCCCCCCCCCCCCCCCCCCCCCCCCCCCCCCCCCCCCCCCAAAAAATTTTTTTTTAATTATATTTTTTTAACCCAAGGGGAAAAACTAAGTTTTTCTCTTGCGGGGTTTTTTTTGGGGAAGGAAGGTGCGTGATTTTGGTTGCCCCCAGGCCCCATATTAGTAGGGTTTTTAGGATTTGGATTTCCATTGGTTTGCGTAGGGCCCTCCAAAAAGGGGTTAGGGGGGTTAGCTTTGGGCGGGTTGGAATACTTGCCCCAGGGTCAATTTTTGGGTTGGGGGCAGGGGGCCCAATAAACTTTCCTTTGGCCCCAGGGCCCCACCTCAGTTGGGTTTGCAGGGTTGTGAATGCCATATGTTTTAAACAGGCCCCCAAATTACACAGTGGGGTTAAAACCCAGGGGGGGGTGAGGGGTTTTTTTTTCCGGTAATTGCTCCGGGGGCCCCATAAAATTAGTGGGTTACCCGGGTGCGTTGGGTCAGTTCAGGGGGTTTCCCTAAATTTTTGGGGGGGTTGGGGGGTGGGGGAATTTTCTGCCTTCCCCCTAACCAGTGGGTTGCGAGGTCCAATGAACCCGGGCCCATTTAAGGGGGTTTCCCAGAGGTGCAGTGACTTTCTGTCTGCTCCGGGCCCCTTCCCAATTTGGGTTTAAAGGGGGAGGGTGTTTTGACACCGGCGGCTGGGGGCCCCAAAACCGGTAGGTTTTTTGGCAGAGGTTAAAAGTGACATCCGTCTGCTCTGGGGCCCCATAACAGTGGGGTTTTGCAGAGGTCCCGGGTGACACCCGGGCTGCTTGGGGCCCCAAAAACCCCTGAGTTAGAAAAGGGTTTGCAGTGACATCCATATGCCCCCAGGCCCCATACACATTTGGGTTAGGAGGTGAAAGTGCCCACCGTCTCCCCCCCGGCCCCTACACAGAAAAGAAAAGCAGAGGTGGCAGTGACACCCGCCCCTGCCCCGGGGGCCCCAAACACGAAAAGGTTACCCAGGGTTTTCCCCAAGTGAACCCCGCCCCTGTTTGGGGGCCCCATACACTTTTGGGGGTAAGCAGTGGTAAGGGTGACATCCTCGGGGCTTTTTCCCCCCAAAAAAAAAATGAAAGGGTTGGGAAGGGGGGGAGGGGAAAAATCTGCCTGGGGCCCCTTTTACACATTTAGGAATTGGGCCCAGGGGGGGGTTGCAGTGTTTTTCCTTTTTGGGGGGCCCCAGGGGGTTTTTTATAAACAGTGGGCGTTAGAAGAGGGTTGAAATGACACCCGTCTGCCCCGGCCCCTTAAACCATTTGGGTTAGAAGAGGTGCAGTGGACACCCCTTTGGGCTCTGGGGGCCCCTTTCACAGAAAGGGGTTTGCAGGGGTTTGCATTTGGAAAATCCATTGCTCTGGGGCCCCTTTCCCACAGTAGGGTTAGCAGGGGGTGCAGTGCCTCCATCTGCTCTGGGGCCCCATACACATTTAGAGTTAGCGGGGTTGCAGTGACATCCTTTCTCTCGGGGGCCCCCCATACACAGTGGGGTTTTAGCAGAGGGCGTTGCCCCCCCCCAAATCTGCTTTTGGGGCCCCCAATACCAGTGGGGTTAGCGGGGTTGCATTTGACACCCGTTTTGCTCGGGGGCCCCCTTACACGGAAGGGTTAGCAGGGGGTTGCAGTGACATCCTTTCTGCCCCGGGGCCCCCATACACAGTGGGGGTTAGCAGAGGTGCAGTGACATCCGTTGCTTTTGGGGCCCCCAAAAACTGGTTGGGTTAGCGGGAAGGTGCAGTGACATCCGTCTGTTTTGGGGCCCCCTTACACAGTAGGGTTAACGGGTTCGGGATCTGTCTGCCCCAGGACCCCTTTCACAAAAGGGTTATCGAGGTGCTTTGACACCCGTTCTTGGGGCCCCTTTTACATAGTAGGTTAGCAGGGGTTTGCAGTGCCCATCCGCTGTTTTGGGGGGGCCCATACACGTGGGTTTAAACAGGGGTTTCAGGGGAACACCCGTCTGCTCCAGGCCCCATACACGGTAGGGTTAGCAGAGGTGCAGTAAAATCTGTGTGCCCCGGGGCCCCATACCCCAGTACATAAAAAATATATTTTTAAAAGGAAAATTAAAATTTCCCCTGTATAAAAATTACTTTTTCCCCGGCCCAGGTTTTGTAACTCCAGTTTATTTCGTAAAAATTCATGTTGGAGGGACTTTAGAAGGGGCGGAAAGTTTGGGTTTTTGCCAATAAATGAACATTTTTGGATAAGTTTTTAATACCCATGATAGGAAAATAGCAGATGCTTTTGCGATTGTAAAAAGAATAAGTTATCCTTTAATTGTTGTTAAGAGTAGAGAAGGAAAATTCAGAGACTCCGCATCATTGCTTAGAAAAGTTGAGAACCCCTTAACCCACCTGGGACGTAAAATGGGTACATCCTAGGTGGCGGTTAAAGGGAGTTGTTGATACCAAGATCGCGAGCGATCTAAATTGCAGCTAACATCCGACGGTGACTTCTAGCGGCTGGGGGGATGGGGGGTGCGGGCTACTGTCCGCCACCTGCGCCGTTGGTAACCCTTTAAATGAATAATTATGAAACGGTGACGCGGAACGGTTCTCTCATCCTATCGCAGCCTCCGTGTTGAGAAATCGGTTAGGGTGATTTTTTCCGATCGGGATGAACAGCAGCGGGGAGCCTTGTGTGATAGGCTCCCATCGATGCATGTTCTAGTTTGCCCCTTCCTGCCCCAGTGAATTATGTATATTAGGGCGATGAACTATGTAGGGGGCCCTCGCACTGTGGTGTTATATTGTGCATGTGAGAAACCTTGTAGGGGATCCGTGCACACTGTGGTGTATATTGGGGCCGATGAACTATGTAGAGGGCCCATCATGTCGGTGTATATTGTGTGGCCTAAGATTGAAACTATGTAGGGAGCCGCCAGCAACTGTGTGATGTATATTGTGGCCAATGAAACTGATGTAGGGGACCACCGCCAACTGTGTGATGTATATTTGGAGTCATGAACTATGGAGGACCAGCACTGTGATGTATATTAAATGGCCCGATGAACTATGTAGGGGCCCCGCCCTAGTGGTTGTATTTGTGGCCAAATGAAACTAATGATAAGGCGGCCCGCACTGTAGATGTTATATTATGGCCATGAACCGATGAGTTGAGGGGCCTGCCGCCCCTACCTGTGGTGTATATTTTGGCTCAATGAACTCTGTAGGAGGAATCCCGACAACTGTGGTGTATTTGGGGCCTATGTACTATGTAGGGCCCTCACTGTAGGTGTATATTGGAAGCCATAAATATGTAGGAGACCCCACATTGTGGTTTAGATATTGTGGGCCGGGCACAGCGGTGGGGCCCACTGGACATGTGTCACTGTAGTGCTCAGCATCGCCCACTCCAATGTTAGTCAGCCCGTCTCCTTCCAGAATATTCTGCGTGTGTGGCTGCTCATGCTATACGCCCACACACATCATCCTCACAAATCACAGTGATCAGTGTATGTTAGATGGTGTGGAATGTATGGCCGATTGGGCTCTTATTACACTATAGGGAGCCATTCCAGATGTCACAAGTCATGTGATCAGTACACAGGAAGGGAGGAATGAGGAAGGTCAGGAACCTATGTGGCCACTTCCCCCTATTCATGTGACCAGTTGGGTGATGTCACGCCACTTGTCCTGTTACCCCTGGGTATAACCGTCCCTGTAAGGTAGAACAGGGAGAGAGACTCCGAGCAGATTGCTTGTTCCCTCCTCATCTCTCCGCCTAGGATAATTACTGCAGCCTCTTCATCTGCTTACCTCCGTCTAGTCCTACTCCTCCCTTCATTTCTCGCTGCCCGTATGCTCCAACCTCTCTCCTCGCCTGCTCCTCTGAACAAATCCCTCCACTATGCTCTCAATCCTGCCTGTCTTCTTCAAGGCGTCCTCAGGTCCAGGACTCTCAAGCTGAAAGACAATGGCCCTTTTCATCAATGACCCCCCAAGGGATGGACAAGAGACGGAGACATTCAGGGCACCCAATGGATAAATGTGGACATCGCAGCCTGGAATCATTACTTGGTAACTGGATGAGAGGTGAGAGTCTACATGATGACCTCGCTCTTCCTCTATCAGTAAGACAAGATGTGAATGTATGGGAAGATGGTGTGGGGTTCTTAGAATTAATGTAGTGAATTCATGTGTCGTCGCCATACACAGCGATTACACAGTATAGTAGTGAAGTGAAGTCGTACTGGTGAGGTGGTGTGTGGCGCCCCCAGTGTGTACGTGAGGGACGGATAAGAGCAGGGCAGATCCCCAAGCCCCGAGCCTCCATCTTTCACTAGATACAGATGATCTGACCTGTACTACACCAGCAGGATCTTCTGAGCTGTGACTGGAGAGGTGAGGGGAATGCTGTGGACATTATATTATAAGCACATGGGATGGATGGGTTCTGGAATATGATGCGAGGTTGATGGGGAAGAAACTCGGGGAATGCGTGAGAGACATAGTATACATAAACATAGAGGGAAGGATGGGTCTGGATGATGGAGGTGAGGGGATGCTTGGGGACATTTATAAATAAACCAGGGAATTATGGGGGTTACTGGATGATGATGAGAGGTATGGGGAAGATGCTGGGGACATTATACTAAGTGAACACAGGGAAAGCAAGGTTGGGATTGGATAGATGAGAGGGTGTGTGGAAATGCTGGGAATATACATAGAGACACACGGGATTTTGGGTCTGAGTGATGATTGAGAGGTCAATGGGGAGATGCTGGGACATTATTACATGAACACAGGAATTGATGGACGTACTGGATTGCTATGATGATCGAAGGTGAGGGGGATCATGCTGGGACATCCTATATAACAGATAACACAGGGAATGGAGTTGGTGTGGATGATGATGAGAGGAGGAGGGGAAGATCGGTCATTATACATAACACAGGGGAATGTTGGGACGGATATGGAGATGGTGAGGGCGAGATGCAGAGGGACCATTAAACATATAATACACAGGAGTGATGAGTGGAGGTCTGGCTGGATTGAGGAGAGGTGAGGCATGCTGGTGACATTTATACTATAACAATGTGTTTATGGGTCTGGACTGATGGAGAAGTGAGAGGAATGCGCTCGGACATTATACATAACACAGAGAATGGATAGTAGCAGATGATGGGAATGCTGGTGGACCATTAGTACATAACACAGGGAGAAGATGGTTCTGGTTCGATGTGGAAGAAGCTTGAGGGGAGAAATGCTGGGACATTATGACTTAAACAGGGGAGGAAGTGGGTCTGAATGATGAGTGGAGAGGGAGGCGAGATGATGCTGGGACATATACATAACATCAGGGGATGATGAGGTTATGGATGATGAGTTGAGGGGAATGTAGGGACATTATGCATAACATTGAGGATGATAGGGTCTGGATGATGAGAATGAGGTGAGGGGGGAAAAATGCTGGGACATTATGCATAAACAGAGGGGTGTCGTGATGGGTCTGGGATGTGATGGATCCTTGTGTTTTCAGGGTTCCTATAAGGTGTCAGGTATGTCGTGTCTATGTCTCCATGAGAGGGAGATGGGAGTAACATAGAAGGACGACAGGAGATGTTGGTACGCATGGGAGGTCATGATGAGAGGATCAACTGAGCCTACTGACATACAAGGGTGAAGGAGGAGAGTAGAGACAACAGCAGGGAGCACCCGAAACTAGAGTCTTCTCGATCTCAGATTGCCCATAGAATTGGAGGGGTGATGGAGAATGTATGATATACAAGAACAGATATACCGCAGGCTCATGTATCCGTCACTGTGTGGCTCCCTACAAGAATGGGATCCAGTAGAGAAATCCTGCAGAGGAGATGTCTCCCCGTCCTCTGTAGTTTCCAGGGCTGTCCAGAGGGTAATGTCCCAGAGAATCATAGGTGAGAGGGAGCTAGAAGTCACCGTTCTACTGTTTTGTGGACTCTTTAGGGGGAAAATTGATTGATATTAAGGTTAGAGAGATGATGCGAAAGAGATGGATGTCCCAGGGAATCCTGGGTTAGAGGAGCCCTATTACACAATCTTATACATGGATGTGAACCTCCTGCAGTGACAGATGGGTCATAGATAAGTTTGGGTGTTTCTTTATGTTTGATTGTATGCTGTTACTGAATTGAATCATTATGTCACATCAGAGTGAAGAATCTGACTGTTATTAAGATTGGGTTGAGAATGGTAGATGAATGTAGGAAGAGATGGACGTTCACATGGAGTCTCCTTACTGGTAATGAGCCAGTATACAGACAATCTGTCATAACGGCAGACGTAGTGGACCTCTGCAGTAACAGATGGGATCATAGATAATTTGGGGTCTGCTTATGTTGAATATGTCTGACTGGTACTGAATGGTTCTCATTTGTCACATCAGGGTGAAGAATTTGGACTGGTTAGTCTAAAGTGGAGGCCGAAGAGAGAAGATATCGATGAGACCGATGGATGAAGTGAACGTTGAAGGAGGAGATCCCAGAAAGATAGTGATCCTATCAGGGTGAGTAGTGAGTAGTAATGAATTCAGAGGTTTGTCTTCAAGGATTTCTGTGTGCGGGGCCTGAGGGGGTGACTTCTTTCCAAGGGTTCTATGGGTTGACCTTGCCAGTGCATTGAAGGCTGTAGGATCAGGTTTTTATGGTGACACCTGTGCTGGTGGATGAACATATGCATGACAGTGGGATCTGGAAGGACACTTAGTAGATCCAACTTTAGCCATACTTGCCGCATTTTTGAGAAGTGGTCATCAGGGAGACCTGAAGCTGAGGTGGTGAATACGCAAGAGCGACTGCCAAAAAAAACTTTGCATGACCAAATCATCGTCCTGTGTTCAAGCACACCTCCGCCTTGTTACAAAAGGTATCAGATCACCGCTTCCCTTAACTGGTGTAAAAAGGCTCTGAAAAAAAAGCTAATTAGGGTTTTGCATCAATCCAGGTTTCCTATTAACGACTATGTGAGTAGCTCTGATTCAGGCCTCCAGGAGAGCTAGGAAGATACCTGCTAAACTATGCCTAAACCTAAAGTTTCATTACAACTACAAACCTATTAATTTCCACCATATATCAGTGATTTTGTTGTAGTTTGTGGACACCAGATAGTACTCAGGCTACTACAGATGTATATTACCTAACTATCAGTGACACATGATATTGGTAGATATCAGTGTTACACAGGATCTACAGACTGTATATTACCTCATCATACAGTGAGAAATATTAGTGGGTATGCCACCAGTGTAGATCCGACAGGGCTCTGGCACACTGTATAATTGATCACATACCGTGACCCCCGAATATAGTGGTTAGATACCAGTTGTACACCAGGTACTCTGCAGACTGTATATTATGATTACTCCATATAGAGGCTAGAACACCAGTTGTACAATCAAGGCTCTGCAGATTGTATTTATTACCTCCTAATAGTTTTTGGGTAGACACCAGTGGACAAACTGCTCCGACAGACTGTATGATGAGAACCTTCCATACATGTAGACACAAGAATAGTGGTAGATGTGCAGTGGTAGACACAGGGCTTACAGATGTATATTACCTCCTACAGTGAACGCAGGAACGATATAGTGGAAGTAGACAGCCAGTGTACACAGCTCTGCACACTGATTATATATGCATACACTATACAACGTGACATATAGTGGTAGAGATATAGAGTGTTACGACAGGCTCTGCAGTGGGACTGTAAATTACCTCCTCATACAGTGAGTCATTTTAGTTGGTAGAAATCAGTGTACACAGACTTCTGTAGATGGTGATAAAGATGACTACAGTGCCAGTACTACATTAGGATATCACCAGAGACATCTTTATGACTGGATTGTTTTCTTTTTCCTTTTCGTCTCCATTTTGTGACCGTGAGATCCACCATGATGTTTTCGGCTTCACATCTCTTCACTGCAAAATTTTACCACAAGCTAAACATTCTGTAGAGAGATTCAAGTTTGGGTTTCGTACATTCCCAACCTATAGCCACCCCCAAAATACAAACTCTATCAATATAGAGGTGATAGGTGGGGAGATTATTGATCGGTGCATAGGGTGAGGTGGATAAGGTAATAGGGGGGTGATAAGGTGGAGTGGAGTCGATAGATGTAGGTGTGTCAGGAGGTAACTATTGGGTATTAGGTAGAGAGGTTATAGAGTGACAGGGGGATGATGTATGTATGTGTTTGATTCACTCGGCACACCTTATATTTCTTTGGGGGAGTTGGAGGGGATAGAGGACCAGCTCTCATGGAGATTGTACGCTGTGGACTGTAGAAGATTGTACCCCACAAGAATCCTATATTGGTAAGTAGGTTGAACTCCATACCCTGCACCACGAGAAAATCCGGATCGAGGAATTGATTTCAGAAGGGATGCAGGAGATGGTGAGTGTAGATTTTTATACAGGTTTCCCATCTTAGACTATATCGCAGGAGCTATCCCATTGGATTATGTGCAGGATGTCAACAAGTTGGGATTGATGTTTGTCTGTTTAAGGAAAATTGGTTAAATTTGTGGGCTGAGTCGGGTGCATTTTTTAAATAAATGTTGTTTTTTTTGATGCAAGTTTTTATATGGTTTTTTTTTTCCGTTACATTCCAGAGTGATGAGTAATTGAGATGTATGCCTTGTACGATATTCATCTCCATAGACTACCGCTCGGGCTTGGTTGTTTGCCAGCGGTGTTTTTGTTCATCCACCCAAGGCTAGTGGAATCACAGAACCCTGTGTCACTGATTACCATAGGTGAACAGTAAACTCAATATACAGGGGTACTGGGTAGAGTCGGTAACCGTCAGAAGCGGAGCCCTGCTAAGTGCAGGTGTGATCGAGTGCTTTGTGTGTGGACAGCTGTGGGCTGGTGAACTTTTATTATCGAATGTTATCAGTATTTAATGGACCTTCCAAGTTCTGATAAATACAGAGCAGCTGTCGGTTTTACTATTGCTGGTTTATGGAAGGTATCTGACGCATACCCGTCTCCATTACATGCTCGCTTTAGGCTGACACGCCAAATCGGAATAGTGATAGCAATGAAGAGGCGTCTGTCAGATTACTCCTCCATCACTATCACTAGGGAACTTGTAATATAAAAAAAAATACACACACACAAATTGCACTGGAGAAATGACTTGAGATTTAAATAAACATCCCTGATACGCAGCCGCTCATTATCCAATTTTATTGTGAAAAAAAATAATTAAGGGTGAATCTCGTCGACATATAGTCCTCGCGAAATCCAAAGTTTCCAATATGGGCACCTGTAAAAAGTAAACCTCAAACTTCAACACACATTCATAGGATGGATAGCTATTCAGCATCCAGGGAAAAGTGAGTGAGACACTCATCTACCCATAATTACCTCCAACTTTCCAATGATAGGAAAATGGGTGCCACCTTATGGGAGAGTTGGAGAGCGTCACCCTGCTATGTGCTGGTTGGCTGAATAGCAAATTAGACTCATAGGACAATGCCTAGAGTCTGGTCTCCTTGCGGCACTTTGTCTCTAGACACCTGAAGAACTGCAGAGACAGGGACACTGGAGCAGCGGCATAACTAGAAAGTGGCAAAGCCCCCCATAGCGAACTATTTCCAATGCACCCCTCCACCATCCGTAAAACAAATTTTAAGAAAAAATCAATTATCATGTGTTCAGATTCAAGGATAAACAGAAAAAGATAGTAGTTATACCAGACGCTTCCATCTCACAGACGCTATTGTCACTTCCCGCACACGGCAGCCACTCACACGGCACTCACATCCCGCACACGCCAGCCGCTCACACGCCGCTGAAATCCCGCACACGCCGCTCACATACCCGCTTGCGCCAAGATACGCTCTCTACAACGCCGCTTCAATACCCGCTCACGCCGCTCTCACATCCTGCACAGCCCGCCTCACATCCCGCACACGCGCTCAATATACCGCAATCGCCTTCTGTCGCAGACATCCACGTCACAGCGCATAGACACTCGCATGCGACTCACATCCCACGACACGCCAACACTCGCACAGCACTCAATCCATCGCACAAAGCCAAGTCATCCCACGATCCCCGCACACGCCAGTACTCACACAGAGCGCTCGACCTCCCGCGACAGCCGCTCAGACCTCACTGCGCTATGCCCGCCTCGGGCATCCCGGTGCACGCCAGCCAACGCGCACGCATGCTCTAGCTATCCGCTCGCGATGCCCAGTCCACGGCGATCAACGTGCTCGCATCCATCGCCGCTCGCCTGCCACGCACAACGCCGCGAGCATCCCGCGACATGCCTGCCACGCGCTCGCCGCTACATACCGCAACACTGCCCTGCCATTGCCACGCCGCTCAGATCATCCCGCACACGCCGCAGCCACTTGCACGCTCAGGCTCGACAGAGATCCCGCACTACGCCCAGCAGAATTCGCATGTCCGCTGCATTCCCGCGCGCACGCCATCAGCCACGGCGCACGCATGCAGAGGAACCGCACATGCGCACGCTTGCTCACATCCCCACGCATGCCAAATCACGCACTCAATTACCACACAGATACCACAGACTCGCAAACCTCTTCCCCCTCCCCACACATACAAATTCTACTGTCCACACCCTGTCTCCTAAACACATAATTTTAAAACACTGATCTCTCCCCCCTTTCACACACAATTACACAACCTCCCACACACACCATTTACACTCCCTACAGTCACATACAAATTACACCCCTTCCCTCCTTACCTACGATCACACACAGTAGCCCTTCCCCACCACACACAAACAAGTACGCGCCCAAGGATCTCTCGTAGATTCAACATGCACACACAAGTACCCCATCCACCACAACCCCAGCACGCACAGAAATACCCCTGACTGTTATCGCATTAGCCTGACAATAACTGCTGCAGGCGATTAGAGAATTCATATTAGGTGTAATGGAACGAGGAGGGCCAGCGAATGTGTGAGAGTAAATGAGACTCCCGCAAGAACCTAAATGGTTGTTGATATTCAGAAAGCTGTTTTATTAGCGTGAATGAATGGATAGGTCTATATAGATGAAAGGTATTGTGTAATACAAACTGTTTCAATGGAACCTATGACTGGTAATGAAAGTCTGGAGAATCAATCGAAGTTCCACCCTCAGCGCAGGACACAGAATTAAACTTCCGCTCCTCCCCCTCATAGAGAGACTCATATGTCCTGCTGCCGGCTTCCTGGGGGTCTTTCGACAGGAGTGCATTGCTAGGAGTAGTGGGGGGGGGGAGCGGAGCATTTGTGGCTATCCCACATATTCCTCTCAACCACGGCATCCTGCTATGTGCTGCCGCTTTAGTTAATGGAGCTATCTGTTAGGTGGTTCTTTTCATCGCGGCACTGGGTTATGACTTCAGAGGCCAGGGTACTATGCCTGCTTCTTCATACAGAGATAACTCTCCGTTATGTGGTGCAGGCTGTGGTGAGGTTATTTGCTGAAAAACCCTTCCAGGGGGAGGTGTAGATAGGACTCCCCAGTCTGATGGGAAAGCCATGTGGGACCCGCCCAAACCCCAGGTAGGATTGGCAGTATTGAGCCCACGCTCAGTCAGGGGGTCACATAATAGAGTGTTCTAGTAGACTAAAGACAATGGAAAAAATCATTTCAGGAGCGAACGGAGACGCTCGATGGGGGGGTGGTGGATGACGTCATGAAGGAAGGAGATCCCTGAAGAATGTGTCCACAGGGTGAGTATGATAAGTGATTCAGAGGTTTCTTCAGAGGGATCCTGTGTTGTACCTGGGGCGGAGCCTGAGGAGGTGAACTTCTCTGACAAAGCGTCTATGGGTCCTGACGTACATGAGATGTCTTAGGATGACGCTGTTTGGGTGCATTGCACCTGATTAGTTGATGAACATCTGCACTGATAAGGGTGATTTGAGGACAAATAATTAGTAGATCTACTTTTGGTAGCCCACAGATCAGGAGGTCACATAATATGAGATCTGGAGGGCAAAAATGGAAAAATTCCATTTCATGTCCTTAAGGGGCAGAATTTGTGTATGGTGGTTAAAATAGAGAAGCGTGGGATAGGAAGTGATTCCCTCTATATATGAATGACACATAATTGCAGCATTGTTTTCTGAACCTGGAGTTGGGGATTATGCGCCTAAGCAGGCGGCCACGTTCATTAGGGTCCAGCCAGTGTTTCCCATAGAAACCAGCCTGAATTCTCTCGCAGTGAATATGGATATGTCATCTACAGAAGGGTGCCTGGGATAAGCTATTGATATATACGTATTCTGAGGAAAACCTCGACTCTGTCTATTCCAGCCACAATACCTAGAGATGCTTATAACATGAAGACACTGGTGACGGCAGCCGTTAGGCCGTACAGAGCGCTCATTCGTCCCTGTCATGTGAGTTCAGCTAGAGAGATGTGCACTTTGTCTACATGATGAATGCTCGGTTATAGCCATGTTGAGATTGTCACTAACCAGATGATAGTCCATTGTATTAAAGTACTGCCCCATTGGTATTGATAGGGCCGGATGGTGAATGGGCTGAGAAGGACAGACCTGATTGATCAGACGAAGGTTGTGATGATCTCCAGAATGCTTATCAAGTCCAGGTTTTTGATGGGATAAGAAAGTGAATGAGTGAGTGTAGAGACAGAATCTCTGGACTTTGTGTCCACTGATACGTTACAGTCGTTATACTCAAGGATTTATAAGCTGCAGTCACACAGCGGTTCTCACTGTATGGGAGTGAAAGTAATGCGAGATAATACACACAGTAGAAAAGTCCCTAATCATTATCATCCAAGCGAGTGCGTATTGTGATGCAGCACAGACAGCAGATAGGAGGGAGACAGGCTGCAAACACACCTCCATAGTGCTCACGGGGACGCATGGTCACAGAGACCTGGAGCCAACTGCACCCACCAGCTAGCTGGAGGGGGGACCTAGATAGGAACCAACATCCCAGGGGCCCCTACACAGGTGTATGTTAGGGTCTGGTAGTATTAAGGGCCAGGGGTATTACTGGGAAAAGATGTCTTGGTCCTTGATCACCCTCAGGCAAGACAATCAGCATGTATGGTGTTTTATATTTATGTATTTTGTAGATCTGGCGAAGGTGGATGGATTTCTCACTTGTAAAATTAATGTGATGAAGACAACCTTGGCTACAGAATGAGTTTGTCCCCAGTGTATTTCCCATGGAAAACCGTTCCCAAGATCATAGACGCTGCCACCTAACCGAGCTTGTTTTTTTCTAGTTCCAGGCAGAAATGGTTTGGCAGGGGTGGTAGTTATTCTGCTAATGTTTTAACCTGAAAACAACTCCTGTCCGCATTTGTTAAGTGAGAGCAGGAATAACGTGAAGTCTGTTCATCAGAGAAAACAACCATAGTCAGCAAGAGGTGTCCAATGAGGGTAATCTGCCAGGAAACCGGAAGGCGCTTTCTGCAGATGTAGAGCTTATCGGTTATTAGAGGTTGCGGGTGAGAAGATCAGTCTGCTCCAGGGCCCACCATACACAATAGGGGTTAAGCAGAGGTGCAATGTTCAGTGACATCTGTAACTGCTTACCAGGAAATTGCCCCAATACGACAGGTAGAAGGTATAGAAAATAGTTGCGTAGTGACATCTGTTTTCAGCTGGGGCCCACATGCACAGTAGGGTTAGCAGAGGTGCAGTGAATAATCGTTCTGTTCTAGGGCAACCATACACTTGAGTGTTTGGTGTTGTGTTAGACCCATGTTCGGTCACCCCCTGTGTCATTTTGGGGTGAGCTGCTCCTAGGTCTATTGTCTCTATGCCCTCTGTGCACCTAATGCCGATGTTTACCTCGCAATGGCGTATGGAGTTGTGCATGTGTCCGACCGTCTTATTTTGTCCGGTCTGAGATCTCATAACTTTCACCTCCGCAGCCGCCAGTACAGAGATTTCCAAGACAAAATGTGGTGATGAAGCTTCTATATAGATCAACCCTTTTGTTGGACGTCTCATAAATCTCCCCTTATACTCATCAAGATAGCGCCAGTGGAAGGTATGTGTGCAGTGAGTCCTTATCATTACCAAGAATGACAGTGCGACACAGGGAAGTTCCTATGGCATGAGACTCGTACATGGACATATCGAGCCAGTAGGATCAAGGCTGGTTATATCGTAAGTGGTCCTGTGGATCCTTTTCTCTGGCTTTGCCCAAAATTACACTAACTTAAAGGGGTTTCTGCCATTATCTCATTTCTACTCCTCCTCCATCGCCCAGACTTCTTTCAGTCTGTGTGCAGACTAATGGGGCGTGAGTTAGATGATTTGTTGAATTTGCTTTACATGTGGGACTCCTGCTCAGCGACTGAATCACCAGGTCGCCTGTCCTCTCTCTAGTCAAGAAGTAAAAGGTAGGAACTGCGCTGTAGGTATATGAGCTTGTGAGTGAGCTCAGAGGGTAACAATTTGCTTCCACAGGTAATGGGTCCTTAGTTCAAATCCTTGAGGTGAAGGTAACTTAACTGTGGATTTTAGAGTTTCCTTCGTTTATCAATGCACAGAGACCTGATTGAGGTTTCTTTTTTTATTTACGTTGCACTGTGGGACTTATGTATAGGGAGTCACAATGACAGAAGTAGCCTGAGCAAGAGGAGGTGATGGTCCGCTGAGCTTGTGTGGGACAATAGGACTGAAGGAGCTCTCAGCCTTGGATCTTTCACCTAGTAAACAATGGATGCAGTAAAAGGGGCAGCTATGAACATAAACTGGACCAGAAATTTTCTAAATAATGATGAATGGTTGGTGAAAAATGTTTAATTACGTTAATTTTCAAACTTCCCAGCTGTCAATTTTTACTTTGTGGCAAAACCCCTTTAAAAAAGCTTGCAGGGGTTTACCCGTGCCTAGAAAAAAGGAGATGTGTATGAAAATTGTTTATCTTTTTGTTGGTTTAAAAAGAGAAAAAGTGAATAGAATCAGGAAAAGACATATGTTTTAATTTAAGGAAACGGCATGTCCTCACTAAGTTATAAAGTGGGAAGATGATATCATGCAGCACTCTTCAGGAGAAACCACCATACCACTAATTTACCATCCAAGACAAGACAACAGCACAGACCTGTCACTAGTATCCCCCCAATTGAGATGGGAACTTCTTCTGACTCACAGAATGGTTACCACGAAGTACAGGCCAAATAAGAGGGGAAAGGTATTCCATAGTAGAATTGATACTGATTTTACTATACCGCTTCAAAGGCCGTGTGTTATGTTCACAGAAGAATTCCTCCACAAGGACGGAAGAGTCCTTTCTCTGCTATGAATTGTGAGAAATCTTTGCACAGAAATCAAGTCTAATTTCTCACAAGAAGGAATTCACACAGGATGAGAAGCTACATTCAATGTTCGAATGTGGGAAAATCTTTTACAGTCAAATCAAGACTTGTTACACATGAGAGAATTCACAACAGGGGAGAAGCCTTTTTCATGTTCCTGAATGCTGGAAAAATCTTTTACAGAAAAATCAATCTCTTGTTACACACGAGAGAATTCACACAGGGGGGGAGAAGCATCTTTTTTCATTGTTCTGATGATGGATAAACAAGATTCTTACTAAAGGATATCAAGATCTAAGAGACAGGCACATAAGAAGGTGAATTCACCAGGAGAGAAGCCTTTCTCATGCTGTTCTGGGAATGTGAGAAATCTTTTGCTCACAGAAATAAGAAGTCTAAGTTTCAACCACAAGAGAGATTCACACAGGAGAGAACGATACAGTTCATGTTTCGAGAATGTGAAATCATTATTTACAGTCTAAATATCAAGAGACTTGTTACACGGAATGAGAGAATGATCACAACAGGGGAGAAAGCCCTTTTGTTCATGATTCTGAATGTGGAGAAAGATCTTTTACGCAGACAAATCAACTCTTGGTTACACACGAGAGAGGTTTCAGACAGGGGGAGAAGCCCCTATTTCATGTCTGATTGTGGAAAAGATCTTTTAGCAAGATATCAGCGATTCTATAGAGTGTGCATAAAGACATAATTTCGCACTACAGGAGAGAAGTGCCTTTTTTGGTTGTTTTGAATGTTGTGTGTGAAAAGTCTGCTTTACAACAGAAATCAATTACTTGTTACCACATGAGAGAATCAACAGGGTAGAGCCTTTTTCCTTTTGCTGAATGTGGAAACCAATTTCTTACACATGAAATCTATCAATTTGTTTACACATGGAGAGAATTCACACTAGGGGCGAGAAGCGCCTTTTCATGTTGCAGAATGAGGAATAAATCTTTTACACAGAAATCAAAAAACTTGTTCTTTACACATTGATGAGAATTCACACAAGGCGGAGAAGCTTTTTCTTGTTCGAATGTGGAATATCTTGTACTAGACAAATCAGGTCTCTCTAGTTACACAGAAGAGAATTCACACAGGGGAGAGCCGCTTTTTCAGTGTTCTTGTAGATGTGGGAAATCTTTGTTACACATGAAGAATCAATATAAGACTTTGTTTACTGACTACGCTGAGAGATATTCACACAGTGGGGGAGAGAAAGCTCTTTTTCGATGTTTCTCAGTAATGTGAGAAAATTGTTTTCAGGACAAATAGCTGTCTGTTTCTCAACATGAGAGAATTCACACAGCGGGAGAAGCCTTGTTTCATGACTTTCAGAATAGTGGGGGGATAAATCACTTTTACACAGAAATCAAACACTTGTTACCACATGAGAGAATATTCACACAGGGAGAGGAGGCCTTTTTCTTGTTGTGAACGCGTGGAAAAGTATCTTGTACAGACAAATCAGCTGCTTTGTTCTACCACACATGAGAGAATCGGTCACACAGGGGAGAAGCTTTCTTTTTTCATGTTCTGAATGTGGCGAACATGTGCTTGTTACACAGAATCAAAACTTGTTACACCACGAGAGAATTCACACGCGCGCGCGCAGTGGAGTAGCCTTTTCATGTGTTTCAGAATTGTGGGACGAACATCTTTTGACGAAAAAAATCAAGTCTTGTTACACGCTACACGGAGAGAATTCACACAGGGGGAGAAGCCTGTTTTCATGGTTCTGGAATGAGTGGGAAAATCTTTTAGAAAGATATCAGATCTAAGAGCACTAAATAATTTAACAGAGGTCGAGAAGCCTTTTTCATGTCTGAATGTGGAAGATATCTTTTACACACTAAATTACATCTGGAGCTCAGCATGAAGAGAATTCACAAGCAGGAAGAGAAACCTGATTCATGGTCAGAATTGTGGGGAAAATATTTTACTACTGAAGAATCAAACTTGTTCTACTGATGAGAGAATTCACCAGAGGGGAGTGTCAGCCCTTTTTTCAGTGTTCTGAATGTGGCAAAATCTTTTGTACTGAGACAGCAATCAGCTCGTTGTCGCTAACCTACACGAGAGAACTACACACAGGGCAGAGAAAGCCTTAGTTTCTTGTTCTGAATGTGGAAATTCGCTGTAGCAGACAAATACAATAACTGTGATTACGCCAGCGATCGAGAATGCTCATCACAGTGGAGAGAGAAGCGTCTTTTTCAGTGTGTGCTAAGTGGTGGGAACATCTTTTGGAGGAGAAATTCACACACCTGTTGTATTAAACATGAGAGAATTCACACAGGGAGAAAGTGTAAAGTGTTTCCCTAAGAATGAGTTAATAGCACGAAGTGTGGGAAAATGCCGCTATTTACTAACCCCCTTCCTGGGTGGAGCCAAATCCGACGCAATAGACTGTGGTTGGCGCGCAGTCTGTTATTTTGTGTGGACAAGATGTTATTTTCTAGTCGCGTGTATCATAATTATCATGGAATATACTGGGATAGGAGGGGAACTGCAAAAAAATGTCTAAGTTGGAGCAAAATGTGTAAAAACTGGTGTACTTGTCCCATGTTAGGAGTTAGTGGTGGTGTGGCTAGATTATTTTTGTTGACTTTTTTCCGGATGTGTGATACTAGTTTGGATTAATAAATTTATGCCAAATTTTTATGGAATAGGTGGTTGTAATTTTGTGGGCATTAGGAATTGTTTTTTTCTTCTCTGGGGTTTCGCGCATGGGATCAAGTGGTGTTATATTTTTATCCCCTGAATACCTGGAGGACCGTATGAGCATACGTCTCAGGTTCCTGGACGTATGCTGCACTCGTTTGTGAGGAACTCGCGAGATACGTCTAAAGTAGAGGTTCGTCCAGCGAATCGGCGCGGTGTAGCTGTATACTACAGCTGACGATCCCCGCATGCGTGGCCACCCGACCGTGATCACATCTGGGGAGGGGGGGGGCTCGGGGTTGAACCCCTTAATTATCACGACCATGCGGGGCGTCGCAAGTAACTAAGGAGAGATGCAGGGAGGAGTCGCTCTCGCTCCTTCCTGAACGTCTCTGTCGGCATTGGACAGCAAGCGGCGTGTCGCAGTCGTGCGGCTGCTGGTTGTGTGCTGACTCAGACTCAGCTGACGGTGAAGGGCATCAGAATGCCACTTTCTGGGTTGTCTGTGACGTCACGATGCCCTCGGCCTTGCCCTTGTTGGGCATTGGTGCCGCGGCCATGTGACTGTGTGACTTGTTGTCATAGGAACCTGTACTCACAGACGCCACAGGCTATGTATCTGATTACCTATTGAATGAGGGATCTGTTTGTAACTGAGGTTTTGTTATTGAATTTTAACATGAGTAAAATCTCCATCCATGCAGTAAATACTTGTTCATCTAACATTAATTGGAGATGTTTATAACTCAAGAGAACTGAAGTATCATAACATATTTCTTTCTGTTTACATTGTACTATTCTTTATATTAATTCAATGCTATATGCTCTCTGAGTATCCATGGGAGATCTTACTAATACATTTATATGTGAATACTCTATCATAGGAGTATGTAAAAAGATACAAAAGAGATCATAACATAAGGTTTTGACCAAAAACCAGACAATTGCTGACATGACACAATCAAGGTAGGTTGGGGGAAGGTAGGGGAATCAAAATTGTCAACATTTGAGTACTGAGAGATCAAATCAGGGGGGTACTTATATTGGTTAAAAGGACTATTTCAGTCCTAGAAAAAATTACGTCCCCGACCCCTATCATATAACCCATTAAACCAAGTGTCCCAAATTTATTAAGTATTTTAAAGAGGCCGTGAGTTGTTCCACATCCTATCGCTTGACCTCCCAAGGATATCCCCATCGGGGGAAACTGGTACGTTTCCAGAAAAGGGAGACTAAGCATCTCGCGCCCGTTGTTTTTGGGGTTTAAAATTTAAAAAAAAAAAATGTTTTTTTTTCTAGTTTCGGGGAATGAAGTTCATTAGAACATTTGGGACATGGGAAAAACCTTAAATTTCCCCCGTACTTCTACCACCAATTACAAAACCCCGTCCCCAAAAAGTCTTAATTAAGAGCACCCCCAAAAAAAATATGAAAGACATTTGCTTTTTGGCCCACATCTCCAACATCGGTCTGGATACCCGATTCTTTTTTTTTCATTCTCCTATATAAATTACATTGAGACTTTTTGACTTGCTCTTTTCCATATTAATCGCCACCTCCCCAGTAATTGCTTCCCAAGTTCCCTCCCACTTTGCCATGTATGGAGGCTAGGAAGATCCTGGGCGGGATTCAAAGCAGGATAATCTGAGAGTTAATCCTCTAGCGATATAAAGTTTCAAAAAAACTCAAAATCTCGTGGGCCGGGTAACCCCACCACCCCCCACACTGTTCTAGGAATGGACTATTTGAAAATAAAAAAATACTTTTAATTTGGAATCTCTCTTTCTAATTTTTTTGAAGGGGAGAATTTGCAACGTTTTATAATCTACAATATCTCCACTCGAAAGGTGTCGATCTACCCTGGCTTTCAGGATAAGCCCCCATACCAACTGGGAACAAGGGTTAAAAAAGGGTCATTGCAGAAGCGGGGAAGAAAGCCCCAAACCCTTTTTGGGGCACCGGTTTCCCCACTTTTTTCTCTCAATCTGAGTGGGGCCCTTATTTCATGCGAGGAGCCCCAGCAATGAATTAGGATGCACCGGGGCCCTCCAAAACTTTTTCGAATTAAGCCCCTTTGGAGTATGCAAAAAAGTTGACCAAGCGGGATCCTCTAATTTTGGAGCCCAATATATTTTTTGATGTCTGGGACCGCCAACCCGCCTTCTTTCTTCCCCCAACATCCCCCTCCCTTCCTATTCTATGCTTTTTGCCCCCATTAAACTTCTGATCGATCCTTGGCCAAGTGGCAAGAGATTTTAGAACCAGAAGCACCTCAAAAAGTCAGTAATTTTGGTATATAGTATTTCGACCGCGTAGGTTTCCTAAAAAGAAAGGGTAAATTTTTCCACTTCTGCAAAGATACCGTATCTCCCCCGGACAATTTTGGAAAGTTATTGTTGATAAAAAAATAAAGGTTGTCGGTTTTCCCCTAGAATTTCAGAGAGGCAGACCTCCAAAATTTTAGCAATAATTACTCTTTAAAAAGTTTAGCTCGTCGGAGGAAATTTGGGGGCTTCGGGTTTTGAAATTATTTTTTTTTTAAACCCGGGAAATAAAAAAATTTAGTTTTAGTAAGGAGTAAAAATTTCGGCAGCGAAAAATTGGGGGGAAATGTCAGTTTAACAAAACACATCGCAAAGAGGGAAAACTTGAATTCCTACCTTAAAAAAAAACTCCCCTAATGTCTGGATGGCTAACGGGGGGATGCAAAGCGGCTAAAGCACACAGAACAAAAAACAACGGGGGGGGGGGGGGGAAAAAGGGGGGGAAAAAAAAAAAAAAAAAAACCCCTGGGGGGTTCCTTTAAAGGATACGTATTAAAGGGAAAAACCCCCCCAAATTTTGTGGGGAGCTTTGGTTTTTCTATGGGAACCGATTATAGCGATCGTATGGCGAAAGGAAGGGGCCTAAATCCCAAAATTTTTCTAGGACCTTAAACAGGGAAAAAGGCCACTGAGCCGGAAAAAAGGGCCCTTTTTTCCTTATCTGGCTTTAAGTAGTTTTTAAATTTTTGGTTAAATTGCATCTATCAAGTTAATTGTCCTCCTATGTTATCGCTCCCTGACATTTAGCACAAAACCGACTTGGCCCCCTTAAAGAATTAACTGGGGAAACCCATGGGCGACAGTCGTTAGCCAAATTTTTGTAAAGGGATTTTAAAAATCAAAAATTTATAGGGGTAATTGGCCTAAATTTAAACCAAAAACCCAAAAGGGATTTTTACCCGGGGTTTCAAGTTCAAGGAATGTATAAAGTGGGGAAAGATGATGGGACTCCTGTTTCCTTCCACAGGGAATTGTAAAGTCGTATCGGGTATGGGGAAACAGGGATTTGTAGGGTTTTATAAAAAATAGGTATGTGAGCCCTGGTCCTGGTGATTTTCCCTTTGGGCAATGACTTCAGAACCTTTCCCAGTTTTTCGGGGGTTTCACGGGGCATTAAGGGATGCCGGGGCTTCTGATGATAGTGGGGGAAGGGTTGCAGGGGGAAAAGGGAAAATCCTCCAACTGCGGTTCCTAGTCCTAACCCAAGGGAATGAGGGATCTGAAGATCTCTCACTCAAATCCCCTGTGGGGAAAAGTAAAAAAAAATGTGAAAAAAGTAAAAAAAAGTTAAAAAAGTGAAAAAATAGTAAAACACAAACCCGAAAAATAAAATAAAAAACATGTGACTTCTGGTTCCGGCGCACGTATGTGAGGAGGCAGCAGCCCAGTTTCCCCCCCCACCGCCCACCGGGGCTGATCCGGGGCCATATCGGGCCTCAAAAACGGCATTTTATCATTTGCCTCATACTCCGGCACACCCCCGGTCCCAGGAACGGGAGACGCACGCAGCGGGGAAACCCCGGGAACAAGGACGGTCCCCCTTCCCCTTTCATCACCCCGCCCCCAAAGAAAGGGCGCCCAAACCCCAAAAGGGGGCCCCAAACCCCGGCCCGGGGGCGGGCCGCATAAACACAGGGGGGAGAGTACGGCTCCAGGACGCGCACCTCGGGGGAGAGCAGTCAAACCACCCGGGCAACCCCCAAAACGGTTTCCGGGGACCCCAGCCCCTTTATACAGCCAGCTTCACGGGGCCAACCTTTATCCCCAGCTTTAAAACAGGGATTTGAGGAGAAACCCCCTGGGCTAAAGGTGTCTTCCCATGACCATGGCAGGGGGCTGTGGCAAAACGGCAAGCCCGGGGGAAAATTATTCCTCACGGGAAAGGCTCATATCTGCTTCGTACAACTGCAGAACAGGCCCCGGCTTTTCACCCTACTTAAAGATGTCTCCCCTGCAAAACCTCACATTTGGGGGCCCTTGTAAGGTGTTTTTGGGGCCCCCTGGTAATGATCGTTTAGGGCAAGGAGCACGCTTGAGGGGCCGGGTCCCAAAATTTTAATTTTTCCCCAAAAACCAAATTTCGAGGACCTTTAGAGAATAGGCCCTCGCAGAAATAACGCTATAATCCCTTTGGGCGAAAAAAATAACAGACGGGAATCTGCATCATTTTGTGCCGGGGAAAATTTCCCAAACCCTTGAGTTTCCAGGTCCCCAAAAAGGGTTGAAAGACGCAGGGGGAATGGCCCCCCCAAGGTAGCATCAAGGGAGGGGTTTTTGAAAAAACCCAAAAGACCAATTTTCAAAAAAATTTTCTTGACTACTTGAAAAACCCCAAATTTTACTCCGGGCTTACAGGGCGCGAAAGACCCCGCTGGTATAAAAAGGGGGACAAACCCCTTTAAATGTTTGCGGGACAACTCCATGGGGGTATAAAGGGAAAAGGGGAAACATTTCTCGAAGGGAGTGCACACCCCCAAAATTAAACAACAAATCCGCTTTAATCTACAATTCCCGGCCCTGCGAGAATTTTCCCCAAGACCAAGGCCACCCTATACTCGGGCCAGATCCCGGGGGAACCCCGAGGAATTTTTGGGAGGGGATACCCCCGCAAAAAAGGGAGTGCCCCAAAAACGACTGGGGTTGGGGGGGAGGACCAAACCCGTCAATCTAGCAAATCAAGTTTCCCAGTGGGGACGTAAAAATAGCAGTACATTTTCCGGGCCAGCTACGGGAACCAAAGGAAACGCTGACTTTTGTATCCCGCTGGACCAGGTTTGAGGTTCGCCCCGGGATTTCCAGACAATGTGATTGTTTTTATACTCTAAAACTGCTTAAGGGGAAATAGTGTGGGGGAAAAAGATGCCAGGTTAAGGGGGGCATGGCAAATCACAGCCAGGGGGGGGTGGGGGGAAAATTACTCAAGCAAAAAATTGGGAGGGAAACAAAAAAAGCACGCAAAAAAAGGGGCGGGGTTTGGGAAAGGGAGGTTTTGGGTGATTTTGGAGAGGAAGTACATCGGGGGTTTGGGGGATTTCCCCTGGGAAATAGGTAGGGGGGGGGGGGGGGGGTTAAAAAAAAGGGAAGTCCTAAAATTTAAATAGGGGGAACCCCTTTTGAAGTTATAGGGGTTAAAAATTTTCGGGGGGTTACGGGTTGGGGGGGGTTTTTGGTTTCGAGGGGGGGGCCGGGTCTGAATAGATTCCGGCAAGGGGTTTTCTAAAACATGGGGGAAATCACCGGAAAATGCCCAAAGGGCTACGTTCTCCTCAGAAAAAGGATGTTTGGAATTAAGACCCCTTTAAAAAAAAGAAGCCAGAAATTGAAATTTCTTCAAAAAAACTCACTTGGAGAAAAGGTTTTTAAAATCGTCTAAAGAAGTTATGGGTGGGGAGGGTAAGGGGCCTGCAGTTTTACAAGGAAAAAGGCAGGATATTTAAATATTGAAAAATTTAAAAAATACTCCTAAAAAAATTCTCTCTCGGGAAAGGGGAGGAGGGGAGTTTTCATTAAGGTAGAGGTGGAAACCTCAGTAGGGATCCTTACCATCTTTTAATGTTATGCCCCCTAACCCCCCGGGACGGGGACTTCTTTCCCCCCGTTTGGAAGGTAAATTTAACGAAAAGAAAAGGCAATAAGACCCTTTGGGAAGGGGGGATTTCAACTGTGGGATGGATGATAAAAGAGGATAAAGCGTACAGGACTCAAGGGGAGCAGGAAAAAGTGGGGCCCCTAGCTTTCCAAAGCAAATGTGAGTGGGCCCGGCGCTGGGGGATGTAGGGAGACTATCAAACCCCCCATAAAACGACAATACACTAAATTTTCGCTTTCCCCAATCTTTCGTGTCCCGTTTGGATATTTCCTGTTTAACCACCCCCCCCCAGTCACAAGTCGACTCGATAAAAATTTTGCGGACTTGGTGGCCGGACCATTCCCCCGGGAAACTGCAAACCTTTTAAAGGGACTTTCCCAACCGAAGGCACCGGACATTTTGGGGCGTTTTCCAAACCCCCTTTCCCGGGGCGATAGCCATTTTTGTGATTTTCTAAGGCATGGGGGGGGGGGATTTTACTCAGGAAAACCGACTCCATAGAGCAACCCCGGGCTTTTCGGGGACACGGGAAAAGCATTCCTTAGGGTTTAAGATCATGTCTTATAGGGCGGGCCAAAGAAAAAGAACCCGATTTTTAAAAACTAGCTAAATACCCCATTTGAGTTACGGAAGTCATACACTAAAATTCCCCTGATACATCGTCAGAGGACAAAAAAGAGAGAGGGGTAGGGGCAAAGGGGGCATATGAATTCCCAAAAAAAATTCTAGAGCTGCTTTTTATTAATAAACGAGGTCCCCCTTTTTTAAAGGGAAAACAAATCAGGTTAGGTTTCCCGGGAAAACCCTTTGTAAAAAATGGGGGGGGGGCAGATAATATTATGGGTTTTGGGGCGAATGGCTCGGGGCAGGGGCCCGAGAAAAAAACCCAAAAACAGATAAAAAAATATTCTGGGGTCCTACTATAGAAAAGCTATATTCACAAAAACACCATGGGGCCCAAGCCCCAAGGGAGGGGTTTTCCCTTAAAAGGGGTCTGGGTCAAAAAGGGGCATCTGGGGGAGGCCCAAGGGTATGCTTAATCCCGGGAGATCAATGAGGAGGAAATTGTACGGGCTAAAAAAAACTTCCCTCCAAAAAAACCCCGGGCCCAAGGGTTTTCTATCCGGTGACTTTCTACAAGCTATTACACGAAGAGAATTTTCCCCAACTTTAGTTTTAGTAACAAAGAATTTAAAAGAGGGGGGGGGGGGGAAAGCTGCCCCCGGGGATACAGCTTACATCAAGGTCCTGTTCAAAAAAAGGGAAAAAGATTCGCAGATGGCAAAAAACCTTAAAAACCTATTTTCCCAAATTTTAAAAAAAGGGAATTTAAAAAAAATCCCAAAGTCAAAGGGAAGTAGATTAGCGGGGAAAAAGACAAAAATTTAAAATTTACAAACCCAAAAGGGGTTTTTTAAAGGCCGGGCTGGGGGAAAAAAAATCAGGGCGGTTTTTATCGGGCCCCGGGTTTTATTGATAGGCACCCTAAGGGTAGATCGCTTTTTCCGCTCTATTGAGTATAGATGCCGGGAAAAGCATTTTATAATGTTTAAATGGACGGTGAACTTGGTGTTGGGATAAAATGGGCTTTTTCAAAGGAAAAATTTTTGGAGTTATTTTCACACAATGTACAAAAAACCCCACAAGCGAGAGACATACTCCCGGGTTTTTCTCATCGCCCAAACATTGGGAAAAGGGGGGGAGACAGGGGGGCCTTTTGTCCCCAAAGCCTTTGACATTTCCCTCGAGACCCCACACTACATCTCATTTAAATTTAGACATCTATAGGGGGAAACTCCGTGGATCCTAGGGAACAAGTTTGTATGTTTTTCGATGACATTCTTTTTTTTCCTGAGAAACCCCCCCAGGCAACTGAAGGAAGGGGGTTTTTTAAAAAGTTTTACCAAATTTGGGGAATTCTCAGATTTAAGATTAACCGGGGGGGGGGGGGGGAAAAAATGCCAACGCTACCCCTTTTCACTAACGGCATCCCTACATAAAGCAATTGGGGGTGGAAGGGTAAATTCCATATAACATACCCCGGGAAACAAAATAGCCCAAGCGGGGGCAGCCCATGTACCAGCTGAACTAACCACCAATTCGCAAAAATCCCTTTCGAATTAAGAGATTGGGAAAAATTTTTCCCCTTTTTCTATCATGGGGAGGGGCCAACTAATAAAAAGATTAGGGTTTTTTCTAGACTTAAATTTTATCCCCCCTGCAGAACATCCCCCCTTTTTTGCTCAAGCATGAAATATCACCAAATGCGTAAGGCCTTCCCGAGATTTTTTTGGGAGGGGAAAAAAATCCCCGCATAAGCTATAGAAGCTTTTTAATGATTTAAAAGGAGGGGGGTTCAAAATTTCCAAAATTAGGCTCTACAATTTAGCTGCCATGTGGAGGTTAAGAGGATTTGGGGTGGAGGCCCCCAGATCTTTTCCAATACGGCCTAAATCCCAAATTACACCCGTGTGGGGGCTGAAATTTTTATTACACCTCCATTAAGACCCCCCATCCTAAGGGAAATTTGAGGAAGTATTAAAACCTAAGAGATACCAGGGTAGTTGGGGGGCAGGTTAGAAAATTGTTTAATCGGGCCCCAAAGTATATCTCGACATATGTACCCTATGGGACTCCCCCAGCCTTTCCCCGGGAAAAGGGAAAAAAATTAAATTTCCCGGGTTTTTAAACAAAGGGGGGCCAAATTTTTAGGGGGTTTGGGGTTCGGAAAACCCCGGGCTCACTACTTAATTGGGGGAAAAAGCCCCAAAGCAAAATTTTCAAATGGGCACAAAGCAGAATTTTTCCCGACATGCCCGGGTTTAAAAACCTTTTGTAAAACCCCAAAATTACCCACCTACACTCGCTGGGGGGAGGGCAAAAGAGTTTTTCCGAACTCACAAGGGCGATGGACACAGGGGGTCACTTTCCCAATTTTGAAAATCCATCCTCCAAACAAAAGAATGAAAAACTGGGGGGAACACTTTTTTATTTAAATGGAATGACACAACCTGTGATAATTACTGTCTCAAAAAAATTTTAAAAGGGGTGCAATTGGGGAGGAAGGCAATAGTTTTTGAGCAATGGAAAAGAGATCCCCTTTCGATTGGCACAAAGGGCCCTATATGGCCCTTTTAAAATTTTTCCCCGGGGCCCCAAAAGACCCAACCACTTATGCAAAGGGCCCCAAATGGGGGGTTGGAGAAGGGCCCACTTATTTCATAGCATGTGGCAATGCCCGGGCATTACGAGTTTTTGGGGAGCAAGTAGGAAGCTTTCTAAGGATAATTGGGAAAGCTCCTTGGTGCTCAATTCCCCAAGGCATGCTAGTTTCCCCTTTTTTGACGCAGGAGCCGCCTGGGGGGGGGCATGAGAAGGGAAATTGTCAACCCAAAGGAGGTTTTTGTAACACTACTTGCAGCAAAGAAATGATTCTTAGACACTGGCTTTAGAGCTTTTGCCCCCAACAATGCAGGAACTCACGTGTGCTTTTCTCAATCTTATTTCTTAGAAAAAAATGCAGGGTTTTAAAACTTAGATGCGGACGCAGGGAATTCATAAAGAAATGGAGACTCCCTTTTTTTACCCAAAACAATAAAAATCAAGGGGAAATCCAAAATTTTGGGGAAGAACCTTTAATATTTTAAATACTATCTAGGGGGAACAGCTCAAAGGCACTCTGGGGAAAACTAGATCTGGGGTCTAAAACGAGGGGTTAAAAGGGGGACAAACCCCGGGGGGGGTTTGTAGGGAGGGGGAAGGGGAAATTTTAACTGTTTTTTTTTAGGTTGGTTTTTTTAACAAATAGAAACGCAGATAACCCGGCAGGTAACCATTTTTAAAGGGGGGGAAAATATGGGAAAAATTTAAGGGGCATTTAAACATAAACACTGTTTTGCTAACCTGAATTTTTAACCGTGCTAATTTCTGCGATTAATTCTATGGGGTTCCTTTTTGAAAATTTTTCAATTTGTTTGACCCATTTTTTGAAATGTCTTTTTGAATAAAATTTTTTTAAAAAAAAAAAAAAATAAAAAAAACTACCCCTGCCCTTTTCCCCTTTCAAACCCATCGCCCCAAAAAAACAAAAATTTAAAAAAAGTACCCATTTTTTTGGTACACCAAGTGCGTAACGACCTGCCCTATAAAACTTTCATGGGGAAATTTTCCCTACGTGAATGGCGTACAAAAAAAAAAACCCCCAAAAAAAAACCAGAAAATTTAAAATTTTTGTTCCTCCCGCAGCACATAAAAGGGGAAAAAGGATCAAAAACTCCTATAAAAACCACGGTTTTTACCAATTAAAAAATCCCGGGTTTATCCCCCAAAAAAAAAGTCCTTACACGCCCTGTATATGGAAAAATAAAAAAGTTATGGGTCTCAGAAGAAAGCAAGCATAAAATATTGTTTTTTCAAAACTAAAAACCCCTTTTTTTTGAAAGTGCTTAACAAAAAAAAACTTATAAATTGGGGGATCACCATAATCGGAAAACCGACAGAGGTTTTGCTAACTTAAATTTCAGATACCCGCACAGTGAGCGCTGTTAAAATTAAAAATAAAAGACACTACTAGGATTGCAGTAAAATTTTTTCACTCTCCTTCCCAAAATTTTTTAAAAATGATCAAAAAAATCCCTTTTCCCCCCCAAAAAAAGATACCAAAAAAAACCCCAAATCATCCTTTCAAAAAAACAAGCCTGGGACACAGCTCCATACACGGAAAAATTAAAAAAATATGTGTTTTCCTGTTTTAATAAAAGTGGGTTTTTTCAGTAAAAAATAAAAAAAAAAACAATTTTGGGGATTGCTGTAAATTTTATGACCCCTTTGAGTTTAAAACTAGGCCCTGTCCATATCTAATGCAGAGTGACCCCCTATAAAAAATAAAAATGAAAAACACTACCAGGATTACTGTATTTTTTTTAAAACGGGCCCAACCCAAAAAACCTTTAAAAAAAAGTGAACAAAGGGGTTTTTTATGCACCCCATAAGGGGACCAAAAAAAGCATCAATTTACCCCACAAAAAAAAGGGCCTTTCCAGCCTGCACACAGCAAAATAAAAAAGTTAAGACCCGTCAAATAGGACAACAATTTTGTAAAAGTAATAAAGCAAAAAAAAACTACTGTATTTAAAATTTATAACCCTTGCAATTGTAAGCCCAAAAAACAATGGGGGAAAATTTCATTCCCCCCCCCCATTTTCAAGGCACAAACTAAAAAAAAACCATGGAACACCTGTGGCCCAAAATCACAATACACCCCTATATGAGATCCATAGGGGTTTAAACAAAATGGGGTGACTTCGGGGAAAATTTCACCCGTTTTGGTACTTTTTTGGGGTTTGCAAATACCCCACAAGGCCCCACCAAAAACAGCGTTCCAAAAGCCAAATAGCGCTCCCTCCCTTGTACCCCCTGCCATGCGTCCAAACAGCAGTTTACACCCACATGTAAGGTATTGCCGAACTTGGAAGAAATTGCTTAAAGTTTTGGGGTTCTTTTTTCCAGGATTCCTTGTAAATATGAAACATTTTCAGCTAAAATTGCAGATTATTGGAAAAATTTTATTTTTAATTTTCACAGCCTAATGCTAAAAAAATTTTTCTGAATCACCTGTGGGGTCGATATACTCACTACACACCTGTATATATACCTTAAGGGGTGTAGTTTCCAATATGGGGTCTTTTTATAGGTGTTTATTAAGTTTTAGCACCTTAGGGCGTCCTCCAACCTGAAATGGCGCCTAAATAAAATCGCATTGAAAATGAGACCCCAGAGTCCAGTAGGTGCTCCTCCTGTTCTGGTGCTTATGGTTGAGCCAAATAATGCACTAGGGCCATGTGAGGAAGAAAATTGACTCAATATGAGTCCTCTCTCCAGCTTAGACAGTCGGAACACAGCTTCCCCCACCACAGGACAAGCTCAATTTACATGTTAATAAGCACAGCTCTCTTCCCCAATGCCTCTGTAGGAAGTCGCCACAGCATGGGGTCAACCCATGAAAGGATCCTCATGTAACCCAATTAGCACTGAACAAATGCTTCCTCCAAGCTCGCAAGCTTCAAAGACTTCGCTCAATTCAGCCCAGTCGGGTCATCTCCGATATTTCAAATCGATTTATAGGCGGTCCGCTCATAACTGGTCCATGGCGAGTTCATATCGCATAATATGGAACTCCCCGCCCGCACACACCCTATTTCCAGGTTTCCAGTGCGCATGGGGACTGAGATATCCAGAACCGGGCCTACAGGGTCCAGAAGATAGGCGTGTCTCATATCCAGGCGTCAGGAAAGTCCAGCTGGTTCTGATGGTACCACCGGCTCGGTTCTGTGCCAATGCCCTGCCGAGTTATAGTCCATTTTTGGGTTTGTATCAGAAACTGCATGACCTGAGTGGGAGGAGTTCATAGACCATCCCAGGGGTGTGTAGGGGGCTGCCAAGTGGGCTGCCCCCTCGCAGATATAAGCCGGAGCCAGGGGTGGCTCTTCCTGTTTTGATCCAAGGAGGGGGGTACCTGAGAGCAGGTCCAGGAACATTATCACGCAGCAGCCAGGCCACATCTGCCCCCCATGCGGCCGGGCACCAAGCAACAAGGTAACCTGACTATTTTAACTGCCTTTTGTCTGTAATCCATAATTGTATTTGCACCTCTCTCTTACCTGTATATTATTATCCATCTTGTATATATTACCTGTCTAGTGTGCCCTCCAAGGCAAAATTAAATCTATAAACTTTAATCTGAGTTAGTCTGTCTTGATAAAACGGCCTCACACGCCTAATTCTCGGTCTATAGTATATAGCTACCCAAGGGGTTGGTTCCTGACCCTGCTATAAGTCGGTAACGGACCGGGCTTATAACTAAACGAGAGAACTGGTGGCAGCATTGTTTGTCTCCTGTGCCGGTGTGGGCAGGGGTAACAGCGGAACAGTATCTGGCTGACCTTGAGCTCCCCCTAGAGGGCAGCGCAACGTCGAGATACACCCCAAGTCAGGCCGCCGTCCCTCAAGTGGGCGGGCGGACTAGGCTGTTTTTCTCACAGGCCACATATAGGATATCTCTAAACATGGCAGACCTGGGGAAATGATATTAAGTTGCATTTACCTTGTCACATTTACCGTATTTCAGTGAATAATGGATAAATATTGAAAATCTGCTTTAATTTCTGTGAAATACCTAAAGGGTTATCAAACTTCCTAAACACTGTTTTAAATACTTTAAGGGGTCTAGTTTTGTAGAAGGCGTCATTTATATGGGAATCTAACATACAGGCCCCTTAAAACCATGTCAGAACTGGAATGGTCCCTTAAAAAATGTATATTGCGAATTTTCTAGAAAATGTGAGAAATTACTACTAAATTTCTAAGCCCTCTAATGTCATAAAAAAAGGACATTTAAAAAATGATACCACCCTATAGTGGACATATGGTAGATGCTAGTTATAAACTATTTTGTGGTGAATAATTATCTGTCTTGCACGCAGAAATTTTGAAACTTTCAAAATCACAAATTTTTCCAAATTTTCATGAAATTTTGATATTTTTCACAAACAAACAAGGATTGTATGGATAAAATTTTCTTACTAACTTAAAGCACAATGTGTCACGAGAAAACAATCTCTTAATCACATGGATAGGTAAAAGTGTCAAAAAGTTATTCTCACATAAAGTGACACATGCCAGATTTCAAAAATAGGGTTGTGTCAGGAAGGTCAAAACTGGCTGGGTCTTTAAGGGGTTAAAAAACGTAATATATTGCTTAAAAAAGGTAGAGGTCGTTTTTGTAGTGGTGTCCACCAGAGCGCTAGTCTGTCCAAGGATTCTAAAACGGAGCACACAAACCCTTTCCAGCTACTGCCAAGCACCTGCATTCACACTGACGGGTGTCAGAGAAGACAGGGGAAGATTTTGGAACCCAGAAAGGGAGCAAGAAGACCAGGGTAGCCCTGCCAACAGGTCTGCTGGCAAGAACCAGGAGCGGCGCGCCATTACCGGAGGTCCCAGTCAGCGCTGGGAGCTGTGAGTAACAGTCGGCAGGGACATCTAACCCAGGCTTACGTTCCGGCTGCAGTCCGCACTTACTACAGTGATAGCTGCATCTCCCAACACCCGATCCACTGCCTCCCATCACCGGGGCTGTCTCCCAAAAAAGTCACTGCTAGCGGGTGAACGCCATATTAGATAAGACACGTCTTCCTGACACAGCAGACATCTGAACAAAACTCCTGCAAACAGCGGCAGAAAGAGACACCTTAGTACATTCTCCTGTATAATACTATTCTGCCCGGCCAGGAATTGTTGACTCGGGATATTAGTAGGGGAGGAAAGTTAGCTTTGATGTAAAATAGATGTTTGGAAGGATAAGTTTCCTGTAATGTATTTTGTAGGTTAGATGGAAGATCCAGCCCCAATATCATTAGAAAGACTAATCTTGTAGTAAGAGGGATTTTTTATTTGAATATCATTGTTCCAAATGGTCTGAACTGGGACATTACATTGTTTGCTTTTTAATTAATATTCTGGAATAAACTGGAAAGTAATTTTAGACAAAAATATATATATACCGTATATACTCAAGTATAAGCCGAGTTTTTCAGCACAAAAAATGTGCTGAAAAATCCCCCCTCGGCTTATACTTGAGTCACTGTCGGCACTCAGGCGCTGCGATGACCCGAGTGCTGACAGGGACGCTTCAGTTATATACGACTCCTCAGGGAGCGCATATAACTGAACGCCGAGTGCTGCGCTGGCCCGGGCACTGTCCGCGATCCCTTCACCTATATGCGACTCCTCCGGAGCGCACACAGGTGAAGAGATACCACTGCGGGGCACAGAGCGAGCGCTCCATGCTCCGCAGTGGCCTCCGGGCGGCCGCAGACTCGCGGCTGTCCGGAGCTCCCGGCACAGGCAGCGTGTGTCATCACGCTGCATGCGCGGCCTGATGACGCCACCCGCCTGTGCCGAGAAGACACGAGGACAGCGCGCGGGAGGCGGAGCAGCGAGGATCGAGGTAAGTGATTGTTTTTTTATTTTTTTAAACTGCCTATACCTGCCCTATACCTGCCTACAGCCGGCCCAATACCTGCCTGCAGCTGCCTATACCTGCCTACAGCTGCCTATACCTGCCTACAGCCGGCCCTATACCTGCCTACAGCTGAATAAAGCAGGCCCTATACCTGCCTACAGCTGCCTATACCTGCCTACAGCTGCCTATACCTGCCCTATACCTGCCTACAGCTGCCTATACCTGCCTACAGCCGGCCCTATACCTGCCCTATACCTGCCTACAGCTGCCTATACCTGCCTACAGCCGGCCCTAGACCTGCCTACAGATGCCTATACCTGCCTACAGCCGGCCCTATACCTGCCTACAGCTGCCTATACCTGCCTACAGCTGCCTATACCTGCCCTATACCTGCCTACAGCCGGCCCTATACCTGCCCTATACCTGCCTACAGCCAGCCCTATACCTGCCTACAGCTGCCTATACCTGCCTACAGCTGCCTATACCTGCCCTATACCTGCCTACAGCTGCCTATACCTGCCTACAGCCGGCCCTATACCTGCCCTATACCTGCCTACAGCTGCCTATACCTGCCTACAGCCGGCCCTATACCTGCCTACAGCTGCCTATACCTGCCTACAGCCGGCCCTATAGCTGTCTACAGCTGGCCCCATACCTGCCCTTTACCTGCCTACAGCCGGCCCTATACCTGCCCTATACCTGCCTACAGCCAGCCCTATACCTGCCTACAGCTGCCTATTCCTGCCTACAGCTGCCTATACCTGCCCTATACCTGCCTACAGCTGCCTATACCTGCCTCAGCTGCCTATACCTGCCCTATACCAGCCAACAGCTGCCTATACCTGCCTACAGCCGGCCCTATACTTGCCGACAGCTGCCTATACCTGCCTACAGCCGGCCCTATCCCTGCCTACCGCTGCCTATACCTGCCTACAGCTGCCTATACCTGCCCTATACCTGCCTACAGCCGGCCCTATACCTGCCTACAGCTGCCTATACCTGCCTACAGCTGCCTATACCTGCCCTATACCTGCCTACAGCTGCCTATACCTGCCTACAGCCGGCCCTATACCTGCCTACTGCTGGCCTATACCTGCCCTATACCTGCCTACAGCTGCCTATACTTGCCCTATACCTGCCTACAGCCGGCCCTATACCTGCCTACAGCTGCCTATACCTGCCTACAGCCGGTCCTATACCTGCCCTATACCTGCCTACAGCTGCCTGCAGCCGGCCCTATACCTGCCCTATACCTGCCTACAGCTGCCTATACCTGCCCTATACCTGCATATGGGGCCATATACCTGCCTATTACCTGCGTATGGGGCAATATACCTGCCTATAACCCTGCTTATGGGGGACATATAACTGACTATTACATGCCTATGGGCCATATACGTGCTTTTGGGACATATACCTGCCAAATACCTGCATATAGGGCCATATATCTGCCTATAATTTGCCTATGGGGGACATTAAGCTGCCTATGTAATTTTATTGGATCCATTTTATTTTTTCAAATTTACCAGTAGCCGCTGCATTTCTTACCCTAGGCTTATACTCGAGTCAATAAGTTTTCCCGTTTTTTTGGGGCAAAATAGGTGCCTCGGCTTATACTCGGGTCGGCTTATACTCGAGTATATACGGTATGTATGTATATATATATATATATATATATATATATATATATATATATATATATTTGGGGGTTTGTATTTGTTAAATAAACTTTGATTATTTTAGTGCGAATTACCGCTTGGGTTAGATCTGCATAATCTGATTGATTGCTAAGGGGGATACAGCACGCTTAGGTGTCCATGACATTGTGAAATGTCCCGCGGGTTATTTCTGGAGCTCTATAATCTATGTTTCCAAGAGGGAGGTCAGAGATTTACATTGCTAATTTGGTGTTGTTGTTAATAATACAGTTATGTGCAAAATAATAGCAGCCATCCATCAGTAATCTGCCACTCGCTCTGTGTTTAATTACTGATTTTGTCTGAAAACATATTACAACATGGTCAAAAATTCCTGAATAGGTGCAGCCTAATCATATCCGGCACAATGCTAATTTAGTTTAATGGACTCATTTAATGAAAGGGAGGGTTCAAATAAATATCAGTATGGACTCTAATAGGTGAGGTCGTTCATTCTGTGAAGAAACAGGGACAATTTTTGAACCTTTTTTTAATGGAGGGAGGCCAATGTTATCTCTGCTGGTTTAGCTCATTCTCAGTTAGTACAATGGGTTGTTCCAGAAATTGTATCAAAAGAGAACGAAGTTGATTGGAGAGGGCAAAACATATCAAGAAAATGCAAAACTAATTTGGTTGCTCAGATAAAATGATCAGCAATGATTTAAAATGGCAAAACCCTGCCAAAAGCCCTGCTCTTGTCGGGTCAAAAATGCTACACGTATAAGGTATGGCCCGTACCAGTGTGGGAGACTGACTATGAATCCATGGTATGGTTGACATTTTTCTATTACCCTTCCTCAAGAACAGCACCATTAAAAGGACGTTGGCTTGAGCTGCTTCCCAATAACGGCCATTCTGGGTTGAATGGCCATGTGCTTGATGGACTACACATGCTACACAGCATAAGGTGCGGCCAGTACCAGCTTGGGAGACTGGCTGGGAATCCTTGGTTCTGTTGACATTTTTCTCTTACCCTTCCTCATGAACAGCACCATTAAAAGGACTTTGGCTTGAATTGGTTTCCATCAGCTGCCATTCTGGGTTGATTGCGCCTGCCCTTGTCGGATCACAAATGTTACACAGCGTAAGGTGTGGCCAGTAACAGTGTGTGAGACTGGCTGGAAATCCCTGGCACCATTGAGATTGTTATATTACCCCTTCCTCATGAACAGCACCCTTAACCCCTTAACGACATATGCATATGTTCAGGTCGTTTGGGGGTTAATGCACCTGGATGCATGCATACCTCCTGAGGATCGCGCGATCGGTGCGGGATGTCAGCTGTATATTACAGTTAACCCCTTAATTATTGTGACCCAATAACTAAGGGAGACGCAGGAGGAGATCGATCCGTGTGGCTGCTGTGTGCTGACAGACAGCACGGAAGGCATAGAATGCCTTCAAGGTTGTCTGTGATGTCACGATGCCCGGCCGTGCCCTGTGGGCATGGCCCGGCATCGTGACTGACAGTTGCCATAGGAACCAGTACACAGCAACAAGCATGTACTGAAACCTATTTATGAGGATCTGAAGATCTCTCATTCAAATCCCCTATGGGGAAAAGTAAAAAGAAAAAAAAAAAAGTGAACAACAAGTGAAACACAAACACGAAAAATAAAATAAAACATGTATATCGCCCTTTTCCCCTTTACAAATGCCAATCGCCCCCCAAAAAATCAAAAATTAATAAAGTACCCATATTTGGTATCGCCGCGTGCGTAATGACCTGCCCTATAAATCTGTCATGTTAATTTACCCGTATGGTGAACGCCCTAAAAAAAAAACTCACAGAATTAAGATTTTTGTTCATTCCCGCAGCACAAAAAATTTGGAAAAAAAAGTGATCAAAAACTCCTAAAAAACGCCAATGTTTTTACCTTTTAAAAATTTTTCCCCCCAAAAAATAAAAGTCCTAACACAGCTTTTTTATGGGGAAAAAATAAAAAAGTTTTTGGCCTCTCATAAAAATACGATGCATAAATATTTTTTTTTTACACACAAAAAACATTTTTTTTTTTTTTTAAGTGTTTAAAAACATAAAAAACTATATAATTTTGGGGAAATGCCGTAATCGATCGACCCACGGGAGTAAAGCTAACTTTTTAAGGATACTGCACATTTAGCGCTTTTAAAAAATAAAAAAAATAAAAGACCAACTGGGTTTGCATTTTTTCTTCCCCTTTTCCTTGTCCCCCCAAAAATGTTTACCAATAAAAACGTAAAACTCATCCTGAAAAAAACAAGCCTGTGCAGGGCCCATCACAAAAAAAAAAAAAAATTTTAAAGGCTCCCCAAACTATGGCGAGAAAAAATTTGTTTTTTCATGTTGAAAAAAAGTGTTTTTTTTTGTATAAAAGCAGTAAAAAAAAAAAAAAAAATAAAGAAATTGGGGGTTATTGCTGAAAATTGAATCGACCTGTTTGGGGAAAAGCTACCATGTCATATTTAATGGCAGAGTGACCGCTATAAAAATAAAAAAAAAAAACACTACCCGGTTTGCTGTATTTTGTTCAAAATGCCTCACAAAAACCTTAAAAAAAAAGTTTAAAAGGGGAAAAAAAATGTTTTTATGCACCCCCTAATGGGACCAAAAAAAGCATCAAAATTTACTTCCCCCAAAAAAAAAGGGGCCCCCACACAAACTCTTCACACAGCAAAATAAAAAGGGTTTTGACTTTCGAATAAGGGCAAACCCTAAAAAAGCAAATTTTTTAAAAGACCTATTTTTTATTGTGTAAAAAATAAAAAAATAAAAAAAAATATCAAATTTATACCATTTGCAATTTTTACCGCCCCCCTAGTAAAGTTACACTCATTTTTCACTGCAAAGGCAACGCTGTAAAAAATTTAAAACCCAAAAAAAAATGGTGGAACCCCGCATTTTCCCCCCCCCTTTTCTGGCCCAATGCTTAAAAAAAAGATGGAAACCTGTGTGCCCCAAAAAGCACAATACAAAACCCCCAATGGATCCCTGATGGGTGTTGAATTTCCCAAAAAGGGGCGACTTCTGGGGTTTTACCTGTTTGGTACTTTGGGGGCTTTGCAAAAAAGCGAATTTGGCCCCCCCAAAATCTGCGTTCCCAAAAACCAAATAGGCTCCCTCCCCTTTTAAACCCTCTGCCATGCGCCCAAAAAAGCAGTTTAAAAACCCCTAAGTAGGGAAATTTCCCCAACTTGGAAGAAATTTTCTTAACAAAAATTTTGGGGGTTTTTTTTTCCCGGATTCCTTGTAAATATGAAAAAATTTTTAAATAAAATTTTTCAGATTATTGAAAACATTTTTTTTTATTTTTTACAAACCTAATGCTAAAAAAAATTTTTTGAATCACCTGTGGGGTTTGTATACTCACTTCAAAACCTGGGTAAATTCCTTAATGGGGTTTTCGTTTTCCAATATTGGGGGCTATTTAGGGGGGTCTATTTTGTTTTTTAGCACCCCCAAAGGGGGTCCTCAAACCTGAAATGGCGCCCCAAATAAAATCGCATTTAAAATGAGACCCCCCCGAGTCCATTTGGTTCCTTCCCATTCGGGGCTTTTTGGTTGAAGGGCCCCAAAAAATGACAAAAAGGGCCCCATAAGGGGTTTTCTCTAAAAAACCCGGAGACCTGGGGGAAAAAGATATGAAGTTTTTCATTTACCTTGTCACATTTTCCGTACTTTAGTGAATAAAAATAAATATTGAAAAACTCAAAAATAGGAAATTTTGAAATTTAAACCCCCACTTTTCTTTAATTTCGTGAAATACCTAAAGGGTAAAAACTTCCTTTAAAAACGTTATAAAAAACTTTTAAGGGGGCTAGTTTTTTTAAAGGTGTCATTTTTAGGGGGTTTTTTAAAAATACAGGCTCCTCAAAACCAGTCAGAAAATGGAATGGTCCCCCAAAAAAAAATTTTATATTTTTCAAATTTTCTTTGAAAAGGAAAAAAAATTACTATAAAATTTTTAAGCCCTCTAATGTCATAAAAAAAAAAGGGCATTTAAAAAAATGATGCCCCAAACCCATAGTGGACAATGGTTTGATGCTAGTTATTAAAAAAAATTTTTTGGTTAAAAATTATCTGTCTTGCAGAAATTTTTTAACCCTTTTAAAAACAATTTTTCATGAAATTTTGATATTTTTTTACAAAAAAAACAAGGGGCTGTATGGAAAAAAATTTTCTTTACTAAACTTAAAGCACAATGTTTTCACGAGGGGAAAAAAATTCCCGAATCACTTTTGGGTAGGTAAAAAGTGTCCAAAAAAATTATTCTCACATAAAATGACAAATGTCAGATTTTAAAAAAAGGGGTGTGTCAGTAAGGCCAAAAAATGGCTGGGTTTCCTTAAAGGGGGTTAAAAAAGATCCCAAAATTTATTTTGCGGCGGGCACCAAATAAAGGGGGAAATTTTTTTTTATTTAATTTTTTTATTTGCCCCAAAAAGGCAAAAGGGAGGGGGATTGGAATTTTTTTATTATTAAATTTATTTTTTTACGCCCTTCCCAGGGGCGCTTCACCCCTAAGGGGGCGGGTCGCTTGACGGGCCCAAAGCAATGTAAAGGGTGTACAAAGATGGGGGTTTTTTCTTTCTTTCCCGGGCCCGGGGGGAAGAAAATTTGGCAGCGATGGAACCCTTCAAAAGGTTTCCCAGCTCCCATTTTAAAGTGATGTTTACCCGCGGGGGCCCCTGATGGGATTAAGCAGTGCCATTGCTTTTTCCCTTTGTTTTTAATCAGCGGCCATTTTACTGGGGGATGGCAATTAGCAGCTAACATCCATGGCCTGGGGATTTTGCCGTGATTCCCTACAAAGCCCTTTTTCCAGTATTAGGACTTACTTTTAAACTTTAATAAAAAATGTACGAACACAGCGCATTGGTCTGGGGGTTGGTGTAAGGCTAAACAACAATTTTAATAATTCACATATGACATATATTACCAACACCAAATTACCAATGTAACTCTCCAATCGCGCTATAATAAATATGTATAATAAATATAGCACGTCTTTTTTAAAATTTATGTTCACATTAATTCAGTCCTTGTTGGGTGAAGGTCTGTGTTGGAGTTTGCAGTAAAACGTTTCCCCTTTTAAAAAAACAGATTCTGGATCCAGAATAACCAGCGTTCATAAAGTAAACAAATAAGGAGAAATCCCCAAAAACACCCCAGCTGGCGGGCTCTAACCCCACTGATACTAGCACAGCACACTGTGACATCAGATTGGTGCTATAAGATTTAACATTTCAGAACTCACAGATTTCAAAGTCGGGCATAATGTATATACCCCTGATACAGTCCTAGCAATCAAACAAAAATGGAGTCTAATTTAACCCGGAGGGAATTGCACTAAAATAATCAAACTTTATTAAAAAAAAATACAAAAAAAAACTAAATCTATACTCACAAGATAAAGAAATTTTGTCTAAAATTTTTTCAGTTTATTCAAAATATTAAATTAAAAAGCAAACAAGTAAAGTCCCCGTTCAGACCATTTGGAAACAATGATTTCAAATGACAAAAACCCCCCTCTAAGATTTAAACTTCTAAGTCAATGATTTTGGGGCTGAATCTTCCTTCTAAACCCCGGATTCTTATCCTTCCAAATGGGAAACTCTGCTATTTTTTATAAAAAAAAAAATTTTTTGTCCCCTTTAAACTCCCTCCAACTGAACTAGACTGAAAATCCCGAGTCGGGGAATTCCTGGCCGACAGAAAAGTATTAAAAGGAGGTAAAGTTGCCTAAAAAATTTTTTTTTTTTTTTCAAATTGTTTTTTTAACAATACCTTGACATCCGTAACAAACAATAGAGTATGTATAAAGGGATTACATAAAAAACAAACTGATTGAAAAAGCCAACATATGAAAAGAAAGGGTTATTACATCAAGGCAGTTACCTTTTTTTTTTTTTATAACAAACAACACACACAGTTTTTGCACATATTTGGATTGACTTTTTCATTTTAAATAAAACTGTGGTTAAAAAAGTTAAAACAAAAAATAACTATTGAAAAAGCATGGCTCGTTTCCTCTCCACGGTGCAGGCTCGAGTGTGCGATTCCCCCCTCCCCGCCAAAACAACTTCTAGTGGACAGATTTCCCCCGCGGGCCCCGGAAAATCATCCCCCCTCACCTGGTCAATGCCCTCCCGGGCCCGTTATGCTAAGCCAATATACCTCATTAAGGATCGACCCCTAAACCGCAAATCGATTGGATCAGTGCCCCAAATGCAC